>PVIA01001969.1:0-237656 GCA_004024845.1 Tonatia bakeri
ACTGATTCTAACTCTATAAGAGGGTCATTGTGAGGATTCAATGAAATGGCACTTATTATATAGCATATTGCCTTCAAATACAGATAGTCAATAAATGACAGCCATTAATATGTGAATTGATCTGGGCACCATCTAGTACACAATTCTTATCTTCTTTGGAACTAAAAAGAATATGCCATTTTCATCCCTAAGACTCAGACTGGTATTTTAGCCACATAAATAGGTTCTAAAAGCTTGATCAGCAATATGGAAATACTTCCGTAAAGGTGAATTTCGCTCAGCCCGAATTTCCCAGTGCTGAGTCTTTTCACGGTGAAGCCGGAGTGTGCAGCATCCCCGCTGTCACACAACAGTCTGATCAAACTCGTGACAGTTAGCACTCTGACTCCGGAGCAGACCCAGGCCCTGCTCCCTCAAAGGGGCACCCGTTCCATCACCACTAGCATTTCGCCTTGCCCACCGCCTCACATATCTGGCCACCACCCTTTGCCAACCGGTCACTTCTGATGCGCTGCAGAGTAAGCCACAGCCCCGTGACCTGGTATCTGATCTTTCATACAAAGGCTGGCCTCGAAGAATCGCCTCTGATTTCCAACTGAGCCTCTCCCTGCAGATGCCCAACCCCCACGGGAAACCGTATCCTCAGCTCTACTTAAAACATCCACCCCCACCCCCGCCCATCCCCCAACTCTGGGTAACAACTGGAGAGCTCCTTCCTGCTGCTTTCACTGACTCTTCGCCACGTCTTAAGAACTTAGTTACTTACCTGGTTTATTTTTCTGGGAAAGAGTAAGAGCAATCAATGGAATGTGTGAGAACTTTTTTTCCCTTTCAGCACATACTGGAAATTAGAAAGTTATCTAAGACAATATGTGGTCTCTGGTTCCCTCTCAGTGCTCCAGCCAAAATTCCTTGTCTGGCTTTCCCTGTGGACCTTTCACCTCTAGGCCACAGGGATGTCAACTCTGGGTTTTGTCAGAGGCGGCGGCCTCCTTAACCAGCAGAAAGCAAGCCTTCGACCACCGCTTTGCAACACACACCAGCCAGTAAGATTCTCTGGGTGGGCAGTTGTTTAAAGCGGCGGGTATGAAGGCGGATTTCATAGGAATCTCTTATTTGCTTTTATTAAAAAAGTTTTTTACAGAATGCCCATTACTGCAGAAAATTTAGAGAACACACACATACACACACACACACACACACACACACACGTATGCAAGGAGTGAGGAGTAAAAGACACATCAGCCATAGTCTTGCTACACGGAAATGCCACTAACATTTGCATGCACATCCTTTTAGACTTAAAAAATATATATATACCCATTTTATAAAGTTGAAGTACCATTGTGTGTGCTGTTTTTATTATCTTTAAGTTGTCATTAAATTATAAGTTATGGTCATTATTGACACAATTCCTTGTCATTCTTATTTGGTGTAATTTTAATGGCAATATACTCATATATGTAGATAGAAACAGAGCTATGTGCTAGAATCATCTTTGTTGGACATCAAGGCTATTTGAAAATTTTCACTGTTTTTAGTCAGCACTTTGGTGAAAAACTTTGCACCGAAGTTTTCATATGCCACTTTCTGAATACCTTTAACTGTTTCAAACATTAAGTTTCTAGGAGGTCAAGGGCTTTGTGTGGTTTGAAGATTTTTTTCTAAAGATTTTATTTATTTACTTTTAAAGAGAGGGGAAGGGAGGAAGAAAGAGAGGGAGAGAAACATCAATGTGCGAGAGATATATCCATCAGTTGCCTCCTGTATGCCCCCAACCGGGGACCTGGTCCACAACCCACACATGTGCCCTGACAGGGAATTGAACCAGCAACCTTTTGGTTCACAGGTGGGTGCTTAATTCATTGAGCCACACCAGCCAGGGCTTGAAGATTTTAAAGAACTTTTGCAAAATTGCTTTGCAGAAGGAGACTTCCACCAGCTGTTGTATGACCCACTCGCTCCCTTGCCCTGCATAATTTTTGTAGATCCTCCCTAATCCAAAGGATGGAAGAGGTGTTATTATGCTGTTTAAATTCACGCTGACCTGACCACTAGAGACACTGAACTCTTACTGGCCGATTTCAATTCTTCTTTCATCAGAGCGGGTGAGTGATGGGCCGGAGAGAGGGTGTCCCAGGAAGTGGCTGCCAGCACCCGGTGATGCTGTCCGGCAGGGGCGCCCTGCAGCCTGGTGTGGTAAGCAGTCAGACCTCTAGGAATTAGCTGAAATTTCTCTCCCTTGTTCGATGGGTACAGTTTTCTGGAGACACTAGAATAGTATGCCGGGCAATTTTAGATTACCAAATATTCTCGATAAGTAATGACTATCAATATTTTGCTCAAAATGATTTGTGTGGGGGCCCGCCAGCTGGCAATGGTATGATTAAAGCCCACTCACTGGAAAGAAAAAAATTTTTTTAGAGAGACTGCCTGGAAAGTTTTTCCCATTGACTCAAAATCATGGGCGTCTCCTACCATGGGTTTCCCTCCTCCCAGTGGTTTGGGGAAGGTTCGCCTACACAAGCATGCGGAACACGGAAGAATTCAGTCAGACTGGACCCCATCTTCAGGCTGTGGGGGAGCCCAGAGGTTTTCCAGGGGAGCAGTAATACTGCAGGGGGACACTGGTGCTTCCCCCAGCCCAGGGACAACCTGGGTATCAGGGGCCAGTGCTGGTCCTGGGTCCCCAGAACATCCAGATCCTCACCAAGTCCTTTCCTGTGGTCACAGCCATCCCCAGTCCCAGGAGCTATTGTGCTCAACAGCACAGGACAGACAGGAACACCCCTGCCCCCAGACAGCGAGGCCTTCCACACACAGTGAGGCACCCTGCACGGTGATACAGGCTTGCAGAAGGTGCGTGGGGATCCACAGCAGGGACAAACGGGCACTTCCCCTGTGCCGAGAGCCTCGGCTATCTGTGACATTTCACTGCTGGCTCCTGGAGTCAGCTGCAGACGGGTGGGGATCCGGCTGGTCTCTGGAAGTCTGTCCCTCCTAGCGAACAGAGGAGAAAACCCACTCCCTGCGTTCAGCAATGAGTGCGGGCTGTCACAGAGTTCAAGTCGCTTGCCAGTAACAGCAGCAGCCACCGCTGCCACGCTTTGATCTCCAGGGCACCCTGGGGAACGCTAGGGGTTTGGTGGCCAACCTAGTCCCTGGGAGGACGGTGGCTGGGCAAAGGCTGGTTTCTGTTAAGCAACAGCATCTTGCTCAGTCTTCAAAGGCAGAGGTCCCCTGACGTCACTGCCATGCATTCCAGCTGCTGCTTGGGAATCCTGACCCTCTGTCCCTCATGGTCTTCAACTCAAACTACAGAATTCAGGGAGGCCCAGGAGGCCCCCTCCCTCCCACTCTCCCCATGCCCCAGTCTCCCCCCTCCCCAATACCACCAGCTGGCTCTGACCTCGTGCAGGGAGTCAGGCTGGGAGAGCTGCCTGGGACCCTGGCAGAGACTGCTGGCCCCCGATGCAGAAGATGCCTCAGTGAGAGAGGGGCCTCTGCGCCTGGCAGCGCAGCTCTCCAAGCCCCAGGGTCCAGCGCACGGACAGCTCCAAAACCTCTTCCAGGAAGCCGGGGAAGCAAAAAAGACACTGCAGCTTGGA
Organism: Tonatia bakeri; assembly: GCA_004024845.1. Lineage (NCBI taxonomy): Eukaryota > Metazoa > Chordata > Mammalia > Chiroptera > Phyllostomidae > Tonatia > Tonatia bakeri. The sequence continues at coordinate 3,609 of PVIA01001969.1, forward strand.
GGCTCTTGGGTTCATTTCCAATGACCGGCTGCTTGTATTTTTGGATCGAGGACAGTGGCTCTGGGGCCTCGGTGAGCATCCCCTGGTGTGTCGTTAAAACAAACCACTGGGCCCCACCCCAGAGTTTTCTCCAGAAGCAGGTCCGCCAGGGGGCCTGAGGACTGGCATTGCTAACAAGACCCTGGGAGAGGCTGATGTGGCCGCCTGGGAGCCCTCCCTGGGGACCTCAGAGTCAGGGTGTGCTGGCTGACTAAGAATGCCACTCCCGTGAGGGCTGCGACCCAGCCAACTTGACATGGGACATGCCTAAGCATCCCCCAAGCAGACCTGGTGAGAGGGCTCCATGGGAAGACCCCCAGTGACTCAGGGAAGGGGACTGGGTGGCCCAGTGCAACTATCCTTTCTCAAACAGGACATCTATTTCCTGTGCAAACTGTTTAAAACATCACGTGTCACAGAGAGTGCTCAGCCCAGCTGACCTTAAGCCATGATGTCCACTTTGCAAGATGCCCCCCTTCTCCCTCTGATATACTTGTCTCGTGCTCTGTGCGGTCCCTCCAACCTATCAGGCTTTTACCCCTCTCCAGGGCCCACCCTCGAGGGGCGCACCGCCTCTGCTCGGGCCCCGCCCTGACGTGGCCCTCTGTGCTGACCTCACCGGAGCCCGCCTTCCCCAGCCTCGCATCCTCCACACTGGGGCCGACCCCTGCAGCCTCCCTGCAGCTCCTCCCCTGAGACTTTGAGTGCCATCTCCCCTAAAATCCACAGGAGGAAGTCCTAGCCCCTGGCAGTAACTCACAAGGTGATAGGGTCTTTGAAAAGGCAATTAAATTAAACCACAGCCAATGGAGTGGCCCTCACCAGTGAGGTGTTCTTACAAGAAGAGGTGGTGAGGACAGAGGCACACAGACGGAAGACAGGGTCTACAAGCCATCGACGAGCCGAGGAGAGAGGCCCCAGAAGGAAACAACCCAGCTGACACCTTGACCCCAGAATTGGAGATCCCAGATCAGTTTCTCTCATTCAAGCCCCCAGACTGCATCACCTTCTTATGACAGCGTTTTCATAGCCACTTGGTGGGGTAAAAGCTCCTGTGAGTCATGATGAAATGGAAAGCTATGTGGCCAGGACTCTGAACAGCCCGCTCCTGTGGCCACAGCCGCCCCCAAGTCCCAGGAGAGATGACAGCAGGCTGAGGAGCATGGAGCTTCACGCCTCAGCTCAGCCCGAAAACCACATACAGCCTGCCACAAACGTGGCCTAAGCATGTGCCGCCCACACGGCCCCTCTGGCCTGTGGCATTCATAGCCTCCCATCAGAACCAGCAATGGGAAAGCATCAGAAATTCACATGAAGCTGCCTGACCACGGCCCCAACCAAAGTGGAATCCCCACTTTGGAGGGTGGGGGTAGGGCCCGAGAATCTGCATTTCCGGCAAGTTCCCCGGTGATGCTGCTGGTCCGGGGACCACACCTGCAGAAATACTTTCCCACAGAAGGAAAAATGCTTCTAGTGATGATGAGCTTGCACAGCTGTTGTGTGCAACTCCTGGGTGGGCCTACGTAAAAAGTGTGCTTAACACTGGCCCTCACGCAGTGTGAGAGCCCTGCAAATCCTGTTCTTTCTTCCCTGGACTCATGCGAGTTTCAGGGGTCAGCCAGCAGAAGGCTCAGGCAGGTCGTCTGCCTTCCTGTTTCTAAAACCCCACCATGTGATGCCCCCGGAGCCCGGGGCAGCCGCTGCTGACCACTCAGCTCCAGGGAAAGCTCACCCCCTGGATGATGCCCCACCCCAGAGCGTGAAACCCTGCTGTTCGGGCTCATTGGTCCCAGTGAAGTCTCAGCCGGGCCTCACCTGCATGAACGCCAAAGCCAGCGGGCCTGAAATCTATCGACAGACAAACTTGTAAAGCTATCCACATTGGATTTTGTGTTTCTAAATATTAGCACCCGAATTTTGCAAAGTGGGCTTGTTCTTTCAAAAGGTTTGCTAGGAAGGGGATGAGGGAGGGGAACACAGGCCCCAGCCTGCAATGGGCACAATGTTTTCCCAATTTGAGAGCCCATCAGACTGGCGCGGGCCACTGCTGCCCCTGCAAGGGTGAGCGTGCCCCATGCGCCCCCACCCAGCCACAGAGGGAACCCCCACCGCTGCCCCCCCAGCCCAGGGCGCCTGTGAACTGCAGTAACCTGGTCCCACTGGCCCAGGCCCAGGCCCAGGCCCAGGCCCAGGCCGACAGTTCATTCGGGTCACTAGGATTCACACTTTTAAAAGAGGAACACACTGATGAGATAAAAATAAAACTGCTGAGTGCAGAGGAGGCTCGCCATTCCTGGAGGGCATGCGGCGCTGGCTCTGTCCTGCCCTCATGGTGGCCAAGAGCCTTGGATGGACAAAGGGCAAGCAGCTCCCCGCCCGGGTGAAAATCCTGCACCAAGGTCCCACATGCGCAGTCAGTTCACCTGTGGTTGGAAACACCAGAAGCGGGGATTTCGCCCCCCAAGCCCCCAAATAACGACAACTGTGCATCCTTACAGAACCTCCGTGTAAGGACAACACAGAGCTGAATGAAGTCATTCTTATTCCAGATCTCAAAGCAAAAGCGGACAGTCACAGGCAAGGATTTGAGGTCACTAGGCCATCGGGTTTCGGGGTAGGGACCCTCCCACCACCTTCTCCTTTCCAGAGACCTGGCCTGGGAACCTCTTTGTCCAGGTGAGGAGCTGCTTTCAGCGTGGCTCACCCCAGCTGTGGGCCCCTATCCTGTGAACGCCTGGTGTCTGGGCCGTGAAAGGGACACACCAGGCTCAGATCCTTGCCCAGATGCATCATGTTCAGAATGTGTCTCCCCCTCACCCCTACTGACCTGCCTAGCAAAGGTCCCCGCATTCTGTATCTGTCACTCAAATATGCCTCCTCTGAAGAGCTTCCCCTGACCTCCTGGGCAGAATCGAGGCGTTTCCCCGCTCACGCTCCCACTACAGTTCTGACCACACACACACAGTGACTTGCACCCCTCTTGCACCGGAATCTGAGCTCCAGGAGTTGCAGGTGCATTATGGACCCGCACCCAGTGTAGAACATGCATAAACGTTTGCTGGAGGCATTGGTACCTGCCTGCCTCCTTCACAGTTTTAGGTGTGAAGGAGAACACACTAAAAATATCCTGTAACAGAAAAGTCCTGTGAGAATGTGAAGAATTACTATCTGTAACCTATTAAAGTTTAAAGCTTTTTTCTTACTAGCAGAAGAAAGCTGTAGGGGCCCTACCCTGAATGCTACAGTGATCCCGGGGGCCCTAACAGCATCGTGGCTGCTTGCCCAGCCGACCCTGTAAGGTGCTGAGGGACTCGGCTTCTAGACCTGCCCTCACCCACACGGCAGCTATGGGCACGCACCGTCACGCGCACCCTCAAGGGGACGGGCTCAGACTCAGACGTGCTGTGCAGGGGAAAATGCACACCGGGTTTCCAGAACCACATGAAAGGCACATACAACGCTGTATTGATGATGTGCATAAACGCTGGATCTTCATATTTTGGATACATTGGGTTAAGTAAAAACTATTGAAATGAATGCCACTTGTTATGGCTTACCTTTTAAAACTGTCCTTTCTGTCTGAAGATGTAAAACAGCACACTGTACTTCAGTTAGGCAGCGAGGTTCTAGACTGTTCGCTCCCCCAGCCCTGCAGCCCAAGGTCGGCTCATTTCTTGGGATTCTCCTTTTTCTTTTTTTAAATCGAATGTATCAGGTGGCATTGGTTAATAAGATTACATAGGTTTCAGGTGCACGGTTCCATGATGCATCACCTGTGCACTGCCCTGTGTGCTCTCCACCCAGAGCCCAGTCTCCTCCTGTCACCATATACGTGACCCCCTTTCCCTCCTCATCCTCCCCCGACTTCCCTTCCCTCTGGTGAGCACCATACTGTTGTCTGTGCCTGTGAGTCTTCTTTGTAAGACTGCGTATTTGTTGCTTTCTGCTTTACATCCCACATGTAAGGCAAGTCACAGGGTTTTTTCTCTGACTTATTTCATGTAGCGCGACACTCTCAAGATCCACCCGTGTCGTCGCAAACGGCAGCTTCTCACCTTTTCTTACGGCTGAGTGCATTCCATTCTGTACACGAACCACATCTTCCTTACCCAACTGTCCATTGAAGGACACCTGGGTTGTCTCCGTGCCTTGGATTCTTACAATGAAATCCCATTCCTTTGTCAGTGTCTCTGTCCGGGGATTCGGTCCCGTTAGCACGCGGCCTCCCAGCAGGCTCTTGGTGCCAGGCAATGCTCTGTGGGCGGGTTGGGGGCGGTCTTGCCGTCTTGGGACGGCGACCTGCCCGTCGTCTGGGCCTGAACGAGCACAGGGCCAGCGTGTGAATGCTGGGCGCCGTGGCCTCGATTCAGCCCGTCTGAGCAACACGAGCTCATTGTGCCGGCAGATTCCTGCCCGTATGTAGGTCAGTAGCCCCATGACTCCAGTGTCTGAGAGAGGCTTTCTATGGGGTTTTGTCTTTGCCACTCTGTGCCACCCTGTCCCCTCTTTGCAGAAAACACCACTTCGTGGAAGCACCAAAACTTTATAAAACAGCCAGAGATCTGGCATCTGCATGCAACTCGGTTCCCCCGTTCCGACAGAACAGCCCGCTCACATTGGGAATTTGTGCCCACTTTCAAAAGTTAAATACATAATTCAAACTCTAACGCCACTTCCCTTGCGGGGAAAGAATCACATTCCGTGCTTTTCACCTGCAGCCTCGTTTTCCAGTTCACCCTGAGACCAACGCCTTCCCCCTCCCCCTCACAGCGCTGAGAGGGCCACCGGGCAATGAAATGTGAAACCCTCTGCAAAGCCCAGGAGCGGCCAGAAAGACCGTGTGGCCTGCCCCTGCCCCCCCCCCCCACACCCCTACCCCCGTGTCAAATGCGGAGCACATCTTCCCATCGCAAAGCAATCAGTGTCAGTAACTTGGACATGAGACAGTTCTCAAAGGAGGGGCATCGTGGGAGAGTCTGGAGTCAAAGAGTATTTTTATCTATAGCTTATCTTCTAAAGTGTTTTCCTTATATAAATAATACAAGGCTTCATTCTCATTATAAAAAGAAAAGTCCCAATAGTGCAAAAGAGACTGCAAAAGGGACTGTTTGACAGAAAGCTTCACCCTGCCACCCCCAGGACTCTGCTCCTGATGAAACAGGATGTCCGTCTGCCCCGCTCAGCTGCCAGCCCCCTCCTCCTGCCCACCCTGCACTGTCTAACCCCTCTCCCCACCGGGAATGTGCAAGACCAAGCACCGGGGTGACCTGTGTGGACAGCCCACAGTTGGGAACAGAGACGAACTTGGACCACGGCTCCCTCACCTTTTACGCTGTCTTAGAACCAGGACAGGATGGTCTCCCACCAGTTCCCAGAAGGTGTGACCCACGACTTATCTGTCCCTACACCTGCAGGGGCTGGCACCAGATCTGGCCCCTGGGAAGTAACCGCCAGACATTTGCTACACTTCAGGAGCTCCACGGAGGATCTCCAGGATATGGGGAGGGGGGGAGGCACACCCAGGTGGGTGGCACCCCAGACTCTACACCCAGGCGGCCTCATCTGTTAGCCAGGCTCGGGACACCCAGACTCCATCCCCAGTGTGCTCTGGAGCACCAGATGGCCAGAGAGCCTGAACCGCGGGGGGCTCCATGTGCCAAGGTCAGCGCCTTGACCCATACCCACACAACCCAGTGGGCTTTCTCAGGAGGCCTGTTCCCGGAGGACTTGCTCTGGGGGGGGGGCGTGTCAGATTCTGCACCCCCCCAATCTGTTTCAGCTACAAGTAAAACCTACCATATTCACTAACAATGCCTCGCCCTCTCTGCTCAGTGGACACACATTCACAGACCGAGTGCCCTATGGGGGACACTGGGAAATGGTCCCGCCCACAAGGAATGCTCAGCCTCACTGGAGACACCAAACCAGGGGACCGGAGAAACCTACAGTACGGAGCGATAAAAGGGCCAGGCACGGGATCTGGGAGCTCGGGACTGAAAACCTGCTCCCTGTCCAGATCCCCCAAGCTGCGACACTCAGCAGGCACCGGAGGGTCCCTTTCTGTCACCTTGCAGCCACCCCCAGACCAAACAAAAGTAACAGAGAGGGGAGACCTATTCTCTAGGCCAACAAGGAGTATGCACCCAAGCTCTGACCCACGCAGACCCTGGACCCAGCAGCAACCTATGGGGAAACATGGGTGTGCTTAAAGATGGATGCTTATCACAGAGTTGTATGAAATATGTATTTTTACAGGACAAGCTTAATGTCAAACAACAAAGATTACATGGGAACAGCAACAGGTCCTGTCTCATGGGGCCGTGTGGTGGTAAAATGGGTTTATGTGTAAAGCTTCGAACACAGCCTTATCCTCAGGAGATGCATCCCAAGGCCCCCCGTGGGTGCCCGAAACCTTGGATAGCACCGAACCCTGTGTATACCATGCATTTTCCTATGCATACATGCATATGATAAAGTTTAATGTATGGGTCAGGCCCAGAAAGAGAGTAACAACCATAACTCACATAAAACAGAACAGCTGTAACAATACAGTGTAATGGAAGTTATGTGAATGGCTTTGGGGCCATGACAAGTGCAAGCACTGGGGTACCGCCTTGTCCATCTGAGCACCCAGACGGTCCCCTTAGTAGTGACCGAGGGACGGGGAGCATGACAGGGTGGGACACACTGGGCAAAGGGAAGAGCCACGTCCCCGGCAAGACAGAGTATGATGTCGCGAGACTTCATCGCCCTACTCAGAATCACGCGCAGTTGAAAACTTATGAATCATTGATTTCTAGAACTTTCCGGTTAATATTTTCAGATCAAGGTTGCCTGTGCACGAGGGGGGACTACCGTACTGAGCTTCTTCATCTTCGTCGTCACCCCTATTACTGCTGCCGTTCTCGGGTGAATCGCGGTGCCTCTGTCTAATGCAGTCAGTGGACTGCTCATGAGGACATCTAACGGCAAGGGGGAAGACTGAAATAGCATCAGGTGGGGAAAAAAGTGGCTTCTGGAGCTGTGCACCAGTGTGACCCCAATCTCGTGCAAACAAGCATGCATCTGTGAGCACGGAGCCCAGGGCTGGGACGCACGTCTGCTGAGGCTCCAGGGGCAGTTGCTCCGAACGGCAGCGTGAACCACAATTGTCCATTCTTGGTGCTTTCCTGACTCATCTAAATTTTCGTAGTAAGATGTGTTCTTTCTTATGACATTTATTTCAAATCGGAAAGTGAGAGAGTGGCAATTTTTGGCCCACTGCCTACTTTGCACTAAACCACCTGGCTGGTTGCTTTTAGCTCCTGCAAGTGAGGGTCCGGGTCTGTTTTCACTGCCACGTTCCCATGCCCCCGTAGATAACGGCCACTCCCACATGGCAGCCTTTACCGCGATGACGCGGTCTTTCTGTAAGAGCTGATGGCCTTGGAGCCCTCGGCTGCGTCTACAGGAGAACCAGGGCTTTAAAAACAGCAGCCTGACCTGCACGGAGGGCCTGGGGAGGTGATCATCCAGACTGGCTTGCTACGACGACCTCAGTGTTTGGTGGTTTTCCACTGTCTTCTGCTCAACCACAGGAAAGAGAAAGGCAGGAGAATGGTGGGAGAACGCCCACCTGAGAGCTTTCCTGAGCTCCTTCCTGTCCAGGTGCAGTCACCCTGTGACTGCTCAGGACCAGCTGAAACAGCCGCATTTCAGAGCCACTGGATGGGGCCTGGACACCGCCCTGGGCCCTGCCACCAGGAGCCACGCCTCTGCACAGGAATCTGAAAGGAAGCCCGAGCTGGCCCATGGGCGGCCGAGGTGGGATGACCAGGGCGCGAGCCCACCTCAGACTTCATCTGGAAAGAACGAGAGTTTCTCACGTGTAGAGCCAGCTTGCTAGACCTTCTGTGTAAGTGCACACATAGGTTCCTGAAAATCCCACCCAAGAGGGTGCACAGTGGAGGCTGGCAGAGAAAGGTACAGGTCAGGGGAAGGCAGGGAAGAGGAAACCCCTGGTGCATCCTGGGGAAGGACTACAGACTGTGGGTGCCCACGGCGCCTCAGGCAAGGAAACAGAGGCTCGTTCAGGTGACACAACTGTCCTATGTCAGGTCATTATCGCTGGAAGCAAGATCTGAACCCTGACCCAACCTTTCCAGCTCTAAACCCTGAGTGCTTTCCTCCACATCCTGGCGCGGAAGAGACTCTGGGACCCTCCCCCAACCTACCCCCAAAGTTAACATCTTACAAAACACAGTGTGATTACCCAGATTGGGCAGCCCACGGTGACATGACACTGTTAACCACCCTACAGAGGACACTTGCATTCCACCGCTGCCCACTGGGCTCCTTGTCCCACCCGGGCTCCAGTCCAGCCCTGCCCCACGTTCAGTCCCACATCTCCTGGGTGTCCACTGATCCAGGACAGTGCCACTGCCCGGCTTTGTCTCCCAGGATCCTGGCGCAGCTTAAGAGTCCTGGCCAGCTGTCTGCAGAACCTCTCTCAGTGTGGGTTTACTTCTTGTCTCCTTGGGGTTGGATCCAGATGACGTGTCACGGCGAAAATACCACAGGAGAGAGGCCGTCCTCTCCCCAGAACGTTGTATCGGGAGAGACTGGAGGTGGTGTCTGCAGGTGTCTCTCCTGTCCCCTCTGTCATTACTGACTGTGTGCAGGGAGACACCTGGAGACTTCCCAACAGTCTGAGCAGGTGATTCCGGGACACGCCACGTCTGAGCACCTCGGGGCTGCAGGGGCAGTGAGTGGGGACAGGACTCGGAGACCTGGGCACACCAGGGTAGCAGCCCGGTGACAGTGACGCAAGAGACAGCCCACAGACAACCTGCGGGGACTCCAGCAAATCTGCCTGGCAGTCTCAGGCATGAAGCAGGGCTCGGTGACGATGTCATCTCAGTGACAAGTAAACCAAAGACACAGACAACAGACCCCGAGGTATTAACCTCCCGACGTGTGCTGGAGGGCAAATCTAGCACCTGGTGACGCATCAGCTCCGGAAAATGGGAATGCACAGGTAACAGTTCCCTTCCAGTGAGTTCTCTCCAGAACTGGGCTCTGAATCCAGAGTGAAGCTGGGCATGCTGAGAGAAGTGGGATGTGGGGGGAGATACCCACCCATTTCACAGAAGAGCAGGCAGAATTCAAGCTCCACTAGGTAATGAGTAACAGCCGTCCCTGACAGGTGCCTGCATGGGCCAGGTGCTGTGTGTGGTGTGCCTCGGGGCCAGGCTCATGACAGCCTGGTAGGACAGGTGAGGGAGGGAGCTCATCACCGGCATCCACCCACAGCCTCTGGGGTCTGCGGGTCCTGCGGCCCTTGCCCAAGGGCAAGGGCCCCTCCCCTCCCTAGAGGCTGGGGCACCAGGCCCCTGCAGAAAGCCTGTGTTTCCAGTGTAGCGCAGAAGCAGCTGAGACTGAGACACCATCGCCCAGCCAGGAAAGGGAAAGTGGGGTGTGAGCCCGAACCTCCCCGAGGATAGGCTGTGCCCCCCACTTCTCTCTTTCCCCACAGACTCCGTAAAACTGGCCCCGGGAGTCCCAGAAAGCCACGGACTTTAAATCCCAGACATCACAACTACTGACCATCTCCAATCACAGACATGAGGCCTCATTACCTACAAATACCATGTCCTGCCATCTCTCAGCAAGTCCCTCTCCCCGCCCTTTCTGAGGGCCATGCCAATAATGACAAAAGTTAAAATCCTAAAGGGAGAAAAAATGAGTTTTTAATAATAATGATATCTGTGCCCTCTAGAAAATACAAATCATCTAGACAGTCCACACACCAGGAAACCTAGACAATACAGTTTCCTGACACCCAAGGGAGAAAGTGCCACAAGGGTGGCACCCTGGGTCCTGGATCTGAGTCAGGGTGCACTGAGCACCGGGAAGACCTACAGCTTTGGGAGAACTTCCTTCATGTTCCTCGGAGAGGAAACAAGCACCCGGCTCCCAAGAGTGAACCTGAATTTCTGGGCCAGAATTCCAGCTAAAAGCTTGATATACCTCCGTGTCATTCCCAAGGAGGCCCTCGGGGACCAGGTGGCATGCTGAAGGAGGTGACACCATTCCAAGTGGCAGCCAGCTGAATTCGGGACTCAGCGGCAACATCTGCACCAAGGGGACTAGAAATCCGAGGCCCCTCACTCAGACTTTTTTTGGCCTCCCAGCAGAAGGAGCCACGGTTCTGCTGGCATGAAGAGACCTCACCACGTGGAGCTCAGAGCCACAGAGAAGAAACCAGGACTGGCGAGCCTTGGGTCAGCAGGGGCTTCCAGCCCTGACGACTCGGGCAGAGACTGCAAGCAAAGCTCTTCCAGCTCCACCCACTATGTCCAAGGCCACAGCACGGTGACATGGCCTCGAAGGCCACCTTAGAGAAAGGTGATGATTACTCTGGAAAAGCCATAGAGAGCGCAGGAGAATGGGTGTGCTGATCTGCTGCTGGTCAGTGACCACTAACGATGGCCACTGCTGGCCTAGAGTCCTGAACTCTTAGAAAACACAGCTGTGGGTGCGTGTTAAAAAGACTGCACCTCATAGAACATGAAATGACACCCCACGGAGCCCGAAGGCAGGGCCGTCTATGGGCTGTGGTCCCTGGAGCTCTTCTAGCCATGCGTGTCCACCAGGAGAGGGGTCCTGCCACTGGCCACTGCAGGACATGCCTCCATCAACACGCAGTAATGAACCATCCCAAGCTTCACCGGCCTTCCCACCCAGCCCTTCGGTCTTTCCAGGACATCCCCCTGCCCTCGAATAACCCTCTGAGTGGCCTCCCAAGGCCTGCAGGAAAGGGTCACTCCCTTCCTGTCCATCCTGGTCTCTCTCCCATTTTGCCTTCTCCCTATACTCCAGCCATGCTTGACCTTGGTCTTCAGGCCTCTGCGCTCTCTCCCTCTCTGGAACTCTGTTCCCTGAGCCTCTTCTTCATCTAACTTCTCTTGGTTGGTTCTTTGGATCTTGGCATTCATCACCAGTTCTTCCGGGCCCTTCCCTGATACCCCCTACCCACCCACCCACCCAAGACTGGGTGAGCAATCTTGCAGCAAATGACCCACTGTGTGCCCCGCTTGCTTCCGGCTCTGGACCGGGAGTTTCCTCAATGTAGACACAGGTCAGAGCCCAGCAGGGTCAGGCTTGGACTGCCTACATGAGCACAGTGAGCGGTGGGCCAGGCTGCCCCTCCACCAACACCCCCATGACCGGGCCCCACACAGCAGACTAAGGAGCAGTCCCGTGCCACGGCTTCCATTCCGGCCTGGGAGCACCTGGGCACCGCCCGTCCTCGGGGACAACGTGTGGCCCAGCCAGCCGTGTGAAGGGGGGACAGGGAGGAAGGGACCCTTCCCACTCCGAGGCTTGTGTTTCCTGATCTGGGAAGGTCTCTGATTCCATTCACAGAAACATGATTTCGTTCCAATGGTGGTCCCAGGAGTATCATTTCTACCACTAGATTTTAATAATGCAAGAAGAGCTGGATTATGTGAAAGTCCAGGACTTTAGTAAGCCAGCATTTCCTAGCATTGAGATGTGGGCCTTCCATGCACGTGGTTGTATGGCTCGAGGCCCAGGTTTGATCAGTCTGTGATCACAGCAAGCTGTGTAAGTCAGCTCTCCGTGCTTTTCAGTGTGGACACAAAAGTCACTCAGATTCCGTTAAAGCAAAGAGAAAGAAGGAATGCACATGGCTGGAGATGAACACCATCAGTGCCCTGGAGGTCACGGACGAAGGCAGGAGCCGGCCATCCCAGAGAAGGTGAGCTGGTGGGAGTTCCTGCCCGTCCGTGCTGGTCACGCCAGCCTTCCCTCCGCTGCTCGGAAATGCCTCTCGCAGAGTCTTTCCCTCCATTCTCGTGACACGAGGAACTGGCTGCACTTGTTTTTGTGCTTTCTTCCTCTTTAAAAATAATTTGTGGTTTGTGTGTTTTTACACAATACAGATTAGCTGGCTGCCAATGCGTCATTGCTCACACACCATCACTCCCAGTGTTTAAAAATAAAAAACATCTGCAATGCAAAGCTCGCGTGCGCTGCTTTCAGAGATGGGCAGGTGAAAGCCGGGGGTGGGGTGCCCAGTGCCACCTGGCCTGGGCAGGGCTGGTGCAGGTGAGGGACTCCAACTGCAGGCCTGTGACAACCTGGAAGAGGCTGGGGACCCCCGACCTTGACCTCCTACAACTGCTTATGCATTATTCTCAAGGGCACAGGTCAGGGGCCCCCAACAGCCTCAGGATCTCAGACTCCCAGACCAGAAAAGGCTGTGTTCTCTGGCTATACACCAGAATAAACTCTCTCAGACTAGCAAAAAAGAGCAACCTTAAGTCACACAGTGGAGACACAGAATGAAGGGTATGTGGTCAGAGACCCGCAGTGGCCGCCTGGGATGGACAGGGCAGAAGGCCTGGTTTAGGCAGCGGGGCCCAGACTCACAGCTCTGAGGATGGCTCACAGGGGCCAGGCGACTGGATGCATCACTCGCCACCCCTACGCTGACTGCTCTTGGCCACCATGGGCTGAAAGTCTCACTGTGGAAAGTAGATGACAGTCAGCCCCTCCAACGCCATCTTTGGTCTCGGCCATAACAGGGAGGACTCAGCAGGCCGGGTGGCAGCTGCTTCTGAGCGAGTCCGGTGTCCCAGCCCCATCTCTCCAGCGTGCCACACCTTCTCCCACACTTACCTGTGCAGCTGTGCCAGGAGGGCTGCACCGAGGCAAGGGCTCCGGGCTGGAGCCCCGACTTCAGGTTCTAAATTAAAGCCATCGCAGTGGTTGGCCCCTGGGCCCTGGCCCCTTGCCCAGTCAATTCACTCCTGTTGGTCCCAGCACAGGCTTACTTGGAGGACCAGTCACTGAAGGGTCTGCCCCAGGTAACTGGGCACTTCATTAACCTCACACCAGTGCACTCCCTGCCAGGTGTCGTCCGGTTCAGTACTGCCTGGTCCAACTGAGGGAACTCTTGAGTCCCCAAGAGCAAAGGGAGAAACCATTTCAAGTTCAAAAACCGCTTAGCATTTTTCTGGGGAAGAGAGGTCAATGACCGGTAATGACTTCAGGGAAGACAGCTGGCAAGACACCAAAATGAGGAAGCTGGGCATTCTGGGTGGGGTGGGTGGACGTCCCGCTCCCGGCCAGCGACTGCAGAAGGCAGAAGCCAGGAAGGATGCCTGACGGCCAGGGGTGGGCTTCTCTTCTCTAAAAATAACCCGGGATGGTCAAGCTGCAGGCTCCACCTCCCCGGCTTCCATGGGGCGGGCTGTCTTACAACGGGGCTCGGACTACAGTTGCTTCTGTGTGCCAGGCTCCCACCGGGCATCAGACTGGGCGAGCTAAGATAAACCTGAAGGAACAAAGGCGGCCAGGGGAAGCCGCCCCGTGTCTGGCTCTGCAGGCGCACGCGGGCCAGCCTGCATGCGGGTCAGTGCCTGCACTTCCCCCACAAGAGAGGCTGCTGGGGCCGGAGAAGGGAACTCGCAGCCTTTGGAAACTCAGGCAAGAATCATTTCTTGCTCAGGATTCTACTGACTCCTGGTGCTGTCCCAGGAAGGGAGGGTGGGGGACAGATAGAGCAGCCACATCAGGAGTCACCCACGCCAGCAGTCATGGTTAGGGCTGCACGTGTCCTACACACTGAGGAGCCTGACACACCCGTCACACCCACGTGCCACCAAAGCCAAAGAGGCTCGTTTGCTATTCTTAGTTCATAGATGGGGAAACTGAGGCACTGACAGCTTGTGTGAATCCTGACAGTGAGTGTCTGTTTGGGGGCCTCTGCTCCAAACCTCAGTAAGCTGAAGAACCTCAGGAAGGAAGCGTGAGTAACTGGTTTCTGGGGAGCCTGGCCTCTCCATTGTCTCGGGCAGCGGGAGGGTAGACACTTCCTTCTGTCCAGAAGCACTGAGCCTCCTGGAACTCCGCCCACAGCAGGTACTCCATAGACACAGATGAGATATTAAGATTCCAACAAGATAACACAGCCAAAGAACTTTAAAACCATTTAGTAAAATTCATGCCCACTGATAACATCAAGAAGTTCAATGTTAGGCCATAGTTACTGCACATTTAATAATAACATCAGTATTAGTATTTCAAGACTAAACACAACCATTCACTGATTTATTTTTTCTAGGACGATGTATTTTTTCAAAATTCCTATTTTTCAACTAGACGAGTGTTTCATCCTGCAGATTTTAGATTAGCTCTGACCTTGAAATTCCATGAGTTGGGTTAGCCAATCTGTAAATATGTTTTTGAGGATTACACTGTGCCAGGCGCTGGGCTGGGTCCCTCCCCCACAGCCCCTGGCTGTCTGCACTGGATTCACATCCTGTGGGGATTGATTGGGTGGACATGGTCTGGCACCTGCTAACACCAGCCCAGGGCCAAGGTGAAGGGCAGGCACCTCTCCATAGCACGGGTTACGATATCAGGCTCCTCGAGACTTCCCCAGCTCCTGTCAAACTGAAACCACTGAGTGACACTCAACTTGTCATGTATTAAAGTTTTTTAAACGTGGATATCAGTATTTACTAATAAATTGTTATAATGCATTTCCAAGTATGAAATTATATAAACACTTGATATCATTTAACATTCATAATAAAACATCAGAAGTAACCAATGGGCCTCATTAGTATTCACCTATTCATTTTCCAAACATATTTAAAAATACATATGTGTAATTACCCATTTACATATTTCAGAGCTCCTTTCCTGTTTTTGAGTGCAAACTACTCATTTCGGCAAAGGAAAAATGTGTGGAATGAACCCTCACTGCCATCTTACTGGCAATCTCACCTAAGTGAAGGAAAGGAAAGCCCCTGGCTGGAATTTTGCTTTTTATTGACGCTGATTACTGATTCAGGGCCTCTGGCATCCCCGGGTCCCCCTTCCCAGCAGGTCCAGGTGACAGTCGCTCAGCCTGCCCATCTCAGCTGCAGTCACGATGCTGCCAGCTGCAGTGTCCTCCCTCTGGACAGTGGCAGGGATGTCGAAGGCTATTAACCACACTACCCTGACCAACCCCAGCCCCTCGCCGGCAGGTGCCAGACACTCGGATGACCAATGAAATTACACCCCTGGAACTGACTCATGTCTGGAGAATAGGAAGTGCCTCTTCCAACTCCTTTCTGGCCTTGTCATCAAATACAATCATTATTGTTACATGGATTATCAAGTAAAGCACTCATTCTAAAAATCTTGTAGGAAAGATAACAGAGCTTATTTAGAAAAAAGAGAGAGACAGACCATACAAGATTGATGCAAATTTGTACCCAGAGGATTAACAAAGAAAGTAACAACTACAATTTTAAAAATTACCAGCAGAGCTAAAAACGTGTTAAATTATTAATAAGGAGAGAAATGGGGCTTGCAGATGGATATTTATATACCCATTTTCATAGCAGCACTATTCACAATAGCCAAATGGTGGAAAACACCCAAGTGTCTACAGATGAATGGATAAACAAAATGTGGTATATTATTCAGCCTCTAAAAGGAAGGAAATCTGGACACATGCTGTGACACAGAGGAACCTCGAGGATACTATATGAATCGAACAATCCAGTCACAAAAGGTCGAAGGCTGTATAATTCCACTTACACGAGGTTCTTAAGTGTTGTCCAATTCAGAGAGACGGAAAGTAGAATGGTGGCTGCCAGGAGCTGGGGGCAGGGAGGGGGACGGGGAGCTTGTGTTTAATGGGGACAGAGTCTCACCTGGGAAGAAGCAAGAACTTCCAGAGATGCCTGCTGGCGGTGTTACCCAAAAATGTAAATGTCCTCAGTGTCAACAGACTACATAGTTAAAAATGGTTAAAATGGTTTTATGTTATGTATGTTATACCACAATTTAAAAAAATTGTTTCTGAAAGAAGGAAGACTTCACTTAACATCCTGAAAGCTAAAGGCGGCATGACTGAAGAGGCGATACGGGAGGTGAGGCCGTGACTTGTTCTGGCAAAGCCCCAAGAGGACCACGCAAAGTCACTTCTGGGACAGCACGCCAGCCACAGCGCACCAAGGTCGAGGTGAGTGGGCTCTGTGCTCTCCCTTGAGCTCTGCTGGGTCTGTGCAGCATTGCGCAGGAGGGACATGCTGGGGACAACCGTCTTCCACGTTCCCCAGACACCATTCCCGCATCTGCATAAGTGACAGCAGCATCAGACTGACCCATATTACAGACACGCATCAGAGCAACACAGTCTGGTGTGGAACAGTTCCAATCACAGTTCCTAAGGTGACCGAAAGAACGGCAACCTCGCTAAACTTTTGTCAGTCCAGATTTTGCACGCACCCCAGCGAGAGCGACGGCCTTGCCTGCCCCTCTGCCCACACACGTGCACACCAGTGCACCCTGCACTACACATGCACCATGAGTGACTTTTCATGGCTCCCCTGGAATCACTCTGTTCCCCTCAGATCAGTGCAGAAATGCCGGTTTAGTCATTAGGAGAATCCGGACCACTATCGGGTCCCTCCAGTAGGCTGCTGCTGTGTTTTCACAATTCAAAAGGGGGACACGGGGATGCATTTTTGTCGTCCCAAAGTGAGGCTGACAGAACCCTTTACAGCTTCCACTGAGGATCTGGGGTTGGGGTTGGAGAAATGGACCCTGCTTGTCCCCCTGGAATCGCACCCAGAACTTCAGGCTGATCTCACTTGGGGTAAACTTTTGGGGGTCGGGAGAGCCGGCCTGCCCCAAGGCCACGGTCACCCTTCCCTGTGAAGCCTGAGTACATCAAAGACTAGATCTAGAAGACTAAAACCAAGGTTTCCTACAAACACTCAGAGGAAACAAACCCACCAAGCACAACATTATCCCCAGGATGGAAAAAGCGGTGAAGGTCAGCACACTTCGACAGCTGTCCTTGTAACATCCAGTTCTCATTCCAGTGTTAAACGGTCCCAGTTGCTAAAGGCCAGTCTGATTTAGGCTGTGTGCTTCTTGCCAAGGTAAAGGCTTTCTACAGAGCTTAAAAGAAACCTGATACAGGACACAGGATCCCTGCAAAGCCTAACGACACGACAAACAAACCTGTTGCCACCGACACAAAGGGCACCGATGAGGAGCCAGGAGCAGCCACCGAGGCCCCCCCAAAAGCCCTTCCCTTCCAGGAGCTGTCTGCAACTTAGCACGCTCGTACTTTACTGTGATCATTGTGAGCTGTTGAGGTCAGAGTCCTTCCAGGACAGCAGTATGATGGGGCACAGTCCACAGGAGTGAGGGCACAGGCTCACCAATCCCTGCCGAATCATGTCTGGCACAGGATGCTTGGTGCTAGTTTGATCGATAAAATAAGATCCATTAATCAGCCACCCAGCAAGCCAGTCTACTTCTAATCTATTCCCCAAAGAAATTCTTGCCTATGTATACCAAGAGACACATACTAAAATGTTTGCAGCAGTACTATGTGTGGGCACAAGAAACTGGAAGCACTCTAGATGTCTCTCAGCAGCAGAATGGACCAGCGACTGGTGGTATGCCCAAACAACGGAACGGCACAGAGTTGAACCTGAATGCATTATAGCTGCGAGAGGCCACGAGAAGATGGGGAAGGGGGACGCGGCTACACAAGGCCAGATGCACACTGGTGGGGTCGGAGCCGGGGACGAGGGCCTGCAGAGCAGGAGGCAGATTTGGAGTAGAACTGACCAGACCTAGGACAGACAATGCCCAATGTCCCAGCAGGCATGGAGCGGGAAAGGGGCCGAATCCGTCCAGGGTCAGGGCCGGCTAACCAGAGGGAGGGATTTTAAAAGGTGATCCGAGGATCAGCTGGTGTTAGCGAGAAACTGAGGCACACAAACGCAGGCTCCTGAAATCCATGGCCACGGGGGCTGCTGGGAGGGCCCCCACACATGTGGGCCGACTGTGTCTAAAAGGCTTCTCCTGCCCACCACCACCCTGGTCTATAAGCCACGGCCCCGGGTATAGTCACAGAATCCCCAGCATTCCAATGGCAGCACCAGGGTGGGGTGCCCGGCCCTGGTTTGTGGGACGGTCTGGGGGAAGACCCTGAGCCTTTCTAGACACTTTCCCTGCACTGTCCCCAGGAAGGAGAAACAGAGAGCGGGCTGGGCAGGAAGGAAAACACTGTTGTTCTGTCACCATCACCGCCTCCTGTCAACCCCAATTGAGGCCAAGCAGAAAGGGGACAACGGAAGGTGACATCTGCTAGTGACAAGCAACGCCGACTGCACAGGTGGAGATTACCCACAACGCTGCTTCCTCCAGGTGTGGCGCAATTGTTCTAAGCACCCTCTGCCCTGCCAGTTCCCTAGTTCCTTTATCTAGATGTTTCTTTACTCTTGCTCCACAGATCCAGCACCCAAAGGCCTGAGGCCAGACTCGCTGTGCTGGGAGAGGCAGGTCTCAGAACCCATTGGGACACTCTGGGGACAATAGAACTTCGCCCTGCCCCACCCCAGGCCCACAGAGGGGCATCTCAAGGAAGAAGCGGGTGTGGAAAGAAGCGTGGGAACGTCCTTAAAGCTCCTCAGGTGACTGGGAAACAGGGCTGAGCAGGCTCAGGGAAGTCGGGTGGGCGGGACTGCAGGCCCCAGCCCCTCCCTCCATCTGTGTGTGTGCCGGGCACCTGGGGAGCTGCCCTGCCACTTCCCCGAGGAAAAGCTTCCGCCGATGTATAGGTAAGTGTCTAATATTGCTCTTCATGTTCGTAATTCTTAAAAAATGCATCATCCCTCAACCAGGGAGCATGATCAGTGTTTCTGAGCATGTAGCCCATAGGTACCTACAGACATATGAAACTTACTAATAAATTATAGACGTACTAATGTAATATTGTGCTCATGATAAAATACAGCTAAAATAAAAATGTTAAGGGGACGGGATCGTGTTCACAGAAACAGGAGTTCAGGGGTCGGCCGCACCCCCAGGCCCAGCAGTCGGGGGGAGGGGAAGACTGATCACCAGGGTGCATGGTAAACCACTGAACCCCTGAGATTAAAACTGGAATATTGCTTTGTTGAAATATGTTTTTAAAATCCATGTATGCAAAAGTAAAGAGGATCGCCCTGGCTGGCGTAGCTCAGTGGATTGAGCGCGGGCTGCGAACCAGGCATCGCAGGTTTGATTCCCAGTCGGGGCGCATGCCTAGGTTGCAGGCCATGTCCCCCAGCAACCGCACATTGATGTCTCTCTCTCTCTGTCTCTCTCCCTCCCTTCCCTCTCTAAAAATAAATAAATAAAATCTTTAAAAAAAAAAATTCTTAAAAAAAAAAAAGTAAAGAGGATCTATCTAGAAAAAGAGTTGGTTGGCAGATTAACAGATGGTCGAAGGGTAAGCTCTTATGTTCCATGCAAAGAAAGCATTTCTGGTGCTAGAGCTTTAAGATCCCTGGGGCTGGATGGAGAGAGGCTCTTCCCCTGGATCAGGACCTCCCTGCAGAATGCCATGGCCCTCACCTTTATCTAGTGCAAGTCACACCTCTGGAAGGTCAAAGGGAGTTTCCTGTTGCATAAAGGCTCTAGGAAAGGAGGGCTTCTAGACTTTACACTTTCCCAGATTAACAGCATGCTCTGGGATCAAGTTATTTCCCTGAGGTGATTAACACAGAAGGCAAGTTGACACTTAGACACTTCGTGGATCTGCAAGGCTGGCTGACCCGCCTGAGGGCCAGGCGCCATGCTGCAGGCTGTGACCAGCACAGAGCTGGAGGCCACGCTCCACTTTAAGGGTTCACAGTGCAGATATGAGGAGTTATGGCCATTACCATTCGGAAAGGCTTGTGAGGGGCCCCAAATTGAGAGGGTCTCAGGGAAGCTCCGGGCTGGCCTCCCCAGGGGCCTGTGGACACTGGCATCTACAAGAAGAGAATGGGAAGGAGGACCCTCAGCAAGAGCCCAGATGGGGATCTGGGAGAATCCCCCGCTGGAAGGAGCCTCGAACTTTGAGGGCTGACAGGTGGCTGGAGAGCTTGAGATGGGGAAGCAGACAAAGAGGAGGCCAGGGTGTGCATGAGTGCGTGCGTGCAGTGAGTGTGTGAATGCGTGAGTGTGTGTGTGCAGTGAGTGTGTGTTGCTGTTAGCACAGGGACTCTGGACTCCATCGAAAGTGCTACGGGAACCACAGCAGCATTTTCAGAAAGATTAGCTTTTCCTTTTATTTTCTTTAAGGTTTTATTTCTTTTTAGAGAGAGGGGAAAGCAGGGACAAAGCAAGGGAGAGAAACACTGATGTGAGATAGAAATCTGATCAGTTGCCTCTCTTATGCCCCCAACCGGGGACTTGGCCCACAACCCAGGCGTGTACCCACAAATAGAACCAGCGACCTCTCAGTTCGTAGGACAACGCACAACCCCCTGAGCCACACCAGTCAGGGGAGGTTTTCCTTTTCGAAGTCACACTCTGTCTGCAACGCAGAGAGGAGGGGGCCTGGGCCAGAGCAGGTCAGGACAGAGAAGAAAATGATGATAGCCAAGATGACCACGACGATGATGATGGTGGGGACCAGGACACCAGCAATCAGGGGCAGGTGCCCGCCCCAACAACCTCTGTGTAGGTGCACCATCACCCCGTTTTCCAAGAGAAGAGGAGGAGGAGGCACAGAGAGTTCCAATGATGTACCACAAGTCAGACACTTGTTGGAAGAACTAATGAAGCCAAGAGACACAGAGACAGCTGGGAAGTCAAATCAGAAGTCACATCCAGCAGAGAGCAGGGACACGGTGATGGTGTTGGTGACGTGCAGTTTGCACACCACCAACGCCCCCCTGCAAGTGTGCACTCCCACCGTTTTCTGGTAAATTTACAGTGGGGCCATCCTCGCCACCACCCAGTTCTCGAACACTCAGCCCTCCCCCAAACTGTCCCCGTGCCACTTTGTAGTCAATCCCTGTCCCCACCCCGACCCCAACCACCGACCCACTTTCTGTCTCTAAAAATTTAGGTACTAGCATTTTTAGTCAAAATACATTTAATTTTGTTTCTGGACGTATTAGCTCCCTTTCCCCTGAAGACATTCTAAGCACCGAAGAGCTGCTTGTGGAGAACCGGGCGGCTTTATTTTTAGGTGACACCTATATATAGAATTAACACCATATGCTCTTTCCCTCCCACCTCTTCTGCGCGCTGAAAATGACTTATTCCGCTACTTGGCGCTGGCAGTTTATTTAGGCTTGTGTGTATAATAGAGCCACGCACATATGAAGTAAGCGTCGCCTAAACTCAAATACAAGTGTTCTTCTAATTTGAGATGTTTCTCTGTATACAAAAATATTTTATGTTGACTAAGCTTTCCTTTTCCTTTTCAGGGGGGTCATTCCTAAGGAAATGTTATAATCTCCCCAATAGAAGTATGAAATGCTAATGCCTGAGTATCTTGAATCCTGACAACATTTTACAAACACGTTCACGACTGTAACAGTGGCACCTCCTAGCACGTGAACGGAAATAATTTTATTCAAATAGCCGTTGTGTAAAGGGAACCCGCAGGACTCCCTGGGCCCCCATGAGACCCAACTTTTCTACCATATAGCAAGGCCCAGAAATAAGTAACCCCATGTCTTTTCTCCTTCCAAATTTCTGCTCCGTCCCAGGCTGTGTGAGGAAGGGGAATCTTCCCAGGTTGCTCCTAAAGTGACTTGTCATCCAGGAAGTGTGCTGGCACCCACTGCCCTCCAAGGTCTTGCTTTTTCTTCTGTAGGAAACTTCCTTCCATGGAACCTTTGCTCAGCGTAGCATCCCTGCCCTTCCTGAATCCCGAACCTGCCGCATCCCAAGCTGACCCTCCTCATCAATCAAGTGGTGGATGGGTTCAGGGTCCCCAGGTTCCTCCTTTACTTGGGAGTCCCACTGAGGGGCGGGATGCAGGGGGACCCTGGGCCTCCCCTGCTCAGCCTTGCCTTCTGCTCCACATGTCTCCACCAGCTCCTGCCACACCACACACTCCATGGCTGAAAGAGTGCACTCCCAGCCTCCGTCCCTCCACCCCTTGCTCCCTCCAGATGCAAGATGCCACCTGCACCTCTTCTTCAACCTCAACAGACCAAGTGGTCTTCCTCTCAGCCCCTCTGACTTCCCTCCCTCCTGTCCAGCCCAGGCTCTGGGGTACAGCACTTCTACTGGCGCCACGGAGACGCAGTCCGCCTGAGCCGCCGTCCCCGCAGCGGCCACACCACCCTCCGTGGCTTGCTGATGAGTGGCTCCAGAGCAGTGACTCTCAGCCAGGGACAGCTCTGCCTCCCCGGGTACATTCACCTGGTGACAGTTCTGGTCGGCACGCCTGGGAAAGGGGTGCTCCTGGCACCTAGCAGGTAGAGCCCAGAGATGTCACTACACATCCCACAATGCATAGGGCAGCCTCCCCACCATTGTCTGGGCCAAGACGTCAATAGAATGTGAATCTATACTAACCTCAAAATGAAAATTTCTTTAAAAGTCAAAATTGCCAAGGTTGAGAGACCCTGCTCCTTTATATGAGATGGTACATTCTCCTGTTTGGTTGACTATTTAAGTTTTTTATCTTAAAAATGGATAGTGTTTGAAGAAGACTCTGAGGCAGGCCTGTAACAAATGTCCTTTGACCCAGGTGTCCACACTTGGGCAGGGTCGGGGCATGGGCCAGGGATGTGACCACTTATGTAGTGAAAGTGATCAGAAGGCTGAGAAGGCCAGGTTCTTGGGGGAAGTGGCCACCAGCCACACTGTTTCTGCTGTCCCGGGGACCTGATCCTGTGCAAACTGTCCCCACGGCTGGAGTGAGCTCTTCACAGCCCCTGCGCTGCCAGCCCTACTGACTCCCAACTCAGAGGTTAGGGCGAAGCCACCAAGCAGCACAGCCCAGGCCCTGGCTGCAAAGGATACGCTTCCTGCTTCCCTTGCACCTCTACTGCCCACCACATCTCATAGGCAAGAAAGTTTTCCAAGCGCAGCAGGGATGGGGAGGGAGAAAACAGAACAACAGTGAGACATACGGGCTCTGGGTCCTCAAGAAAGTAAAAGGGACTAACAAGAGGGGAGAAAGTGCCCACGTATGATTTATACTTTTGTATGTTTTATATGTTCCACATCAAAACTAAAGGTCCCAACTTGGACAATAAAAACAAACTTCACAGTCTGGCCTTGACCTATGCAAAAGACTGAGGCCATAGCATCTGTCTCTGATGTTAGCAGCTGCCAGGTCGCTTGGAAACCAGTTAGAGAAAAGGGAATTTCTAATATTCACCTGGTACCACTGGCCTTGCCTGAAAGTAATCCCAGAGGAGAGCTTACAAATGCTGGGTTGGCCAAAAAGTCTGTATGCTTCTTTCTATAACATGAAAGACACGTTTTTCATTTTTACCACTACCTTTACTGATTTGGACATTTTAAGGCCAAAAAGTCTGTATGCTTCTTTCTATAACATGAAAGACACGTTTTTCATTTTTACCACTACCTTTACTGATTTGGACATTTTAAGGATGTTGGCTCTCTCCCACATGGTGTATGGTCGGCTGGTCTCAGTTCGTATCTCAATTTAATCGCTATCAACTTCAACTGGTCTACCCAACCGTGGAGCATCGTCCAGCAAGAAATCTCCAGCACAGAACTTCACAAAGCACTTACGGCATGTCCGCTCAGTCACAGCGTCGTTTCCACACACTGCACAAGTCGCTTTTTGCCTTTCAATTGGGTTTTTGCCGTTCTTGAAATAATAAAGCAAAATATGCTGAAAATGTTGTGTATTTTTGCCACCTTCAATATTAAAATAGCTACACAAAAATTTACCAATTCTGATAAGCATTTTCAAATGCACACTGATAATGGCAGTTGTCACAATACAATCTGACAAAATCATTCTGAGTGAAGTTAGAGACAACTAAGCGCTACTACAGCCTTCTTACAGGAAAAACGGAACAAACTTTTGGCCAACCCAGCGCTCGGGAGGCAGCACACAGCCAGCTGCACCAGGTCCTCCCAGCTCAGCTTAGTCACTCAGAAAGTGGAGGAAGCAAAGAGGCAATGAACACCAAAGACAAAGATCTATTTAAAACTCACGCACAGCCAGACACTCTGTGGGGGGAAGCACGTACAGACGGATGTCCTGTCTGTGGCCGCACACACAGGACTCCACGGACACGTGAGGAGCAAAAAGGATTCACAAAAACAAGGCTGACAAAATGATGTTTAACCTTGGCCGGTGTGGCGCAGTCGGTTGGAGAGGTGTCCGGCAGACAGCCAAAGGGTCACAGGGTCTGTGCCAGGTCAGGGCACATCCCTGGGTTGCAGGTTCAAACCCTGGTTGCAGCACATACGGGAAGGCAACCAACTGATGTTCTCTCTCACATTTATGTCTCTCTCTCTCTCTCCCCCTTCCTCTCTCTCTCTGAGTACAATGAAAACAATGTCCTCAGGTGAGGCTTAAAAAATGTTTGCTAAAGTGATGTTTAAACTACAAAAGACAATCCCAAGGTCTTTGACCTACCATAAAGTCTGACTCACTGCTAGGGCTGTTCTGTGCAAACAAAATTAATTTTAATTTAAACACTTATCATGTGGGGTTGCTACATTTTTTTCAATGGTTCGTCTGAAGGCTGCAGCATGTGTCTGGGCTTTTCCGCTGGGACACTCATAGCCGTGAACTTACTCACACAAGAAGGATGACCTGTGGTTGAGGGCGGAGTCAGAGAAATGATTGTGCTTATGAAACCTGACTCATAGAGACAGGCAGCATGGGCCGGAATTACAGAGGGTGAGGCTATAAGGGGGAAGGAGATTAAACTTGAGGCCCCTAAATACACAGAGAGAGCCTCAAAGAGGTTCTGAAGGGCTGGTTTTTACTTCCACTAGAAAAAAATTTCAGAAAAATGGGCCCCGATGTCAAATAAAGGACATCCAGGGGGCGGAGGGAGAGCATCGGGGTGACAAGACAGTTAAGCATCAGAAGGAGTAATGGAGCAACACTGTGGAACTGTGGGGGTTTTCAAACACAAGGACTCCATGTATTGAAGATTTAATGTAAAGAACAATGCACGGGACCTTCATGAAGGAATACGTTAAGCTCTACTGAAAGTTCCGAAAGGAGGTTCTGGTCGAGACGGTGGAGTGAGTGAACACTGTGCTGTCCTCCTACCAGGACCGCATCAGAATTACAACCATGTCACGGGACAATCGGCCGAGAACCAACCGCCCGGACGCTAACCGACCGGAAGTCTGGGAACTGAGGATATGAAGACAAAGCCACATCGAGACTGAGCACAGAAATGCAAAAATAACTTAATTAATTAATTAATTAGTTAATTTTCAAAAGTGCCAAACGAAGGCTTACAGAAACAAAGAACGATGGATACCCAAGGGAAGGGTGACTCAGCATTGCAGTGACTTCAAATTCTCTCAAACTCCATCTGTAAAGTCAACGCGAGTCCAGTTGCCCTCCCAACAGGCTGTTGGAGAAACTCCACCTGGCTCTAAAATTTACGTGGTTAGGAAAACGTTGAAGAAGCAGCACAGGAAGAAGACTCACCGGACCGGGTGTCACGGTATCACACCAGTCTGAAAGAGGCAGAGGAGACCATTAAGCGTGATGGACACATATGATAAGGCGTCCCCAGTCGGTGGGGAGCGGCCAAGTTGTTCACAGATGGCGTTGGGAAAATTTTAACAAAAGATAAAATCAGAACCCTGTCTCGTTCCTACACGAAGGCAGACTCCCAAGAGGTTAAAAATTTACAAAGCTAAGAGGAAAACGTAAGAGTGAACTAGGGGTGAGATGAAATTTGCTAAACAACATCCAAAGGGAAATCAACTGATTTGACTGCGTCAAAATTAAGACTTTCTGTTGGTATCAAGGGCACCACAGACCAAGGGCAATGCTCAGCCTGCCCACCAGTCATTTAGTAGCTGTCCCGCTCACCAGCCTAACCCAGCCCAGGGAGCACCCCCAGTTAAACTGATCTCTTCACGCTCTCCAGATATAAAAAGCCTAGCAGACAGCTGTCCCTCCCTTTCTCAGCCCCCGGTCCTGCCTCCAGGTTTGCGGGTTCTCCTGCTGAGCAGGCTGGCACTCTAATGCAGCTTTCTCCAGTACTGACACTGTCATGCAAGGACCTTGAAGTTAGCATGTCTCCAGGAAAGCCCCAAAGGAACAGGGCCCTCACAAACAGCTGAGAAGGTGGTCCCGACACAATTTTCCCCACACCGCCTTGTTACAGGCTGGATCATGTGCTCCCCCAACCCCCACCAAACTCACATGTTGCCGTCTTGACCCTCAGCACCCCAGAATGGGGCTGTATTTGAAACAGCATCTTTAAAGAGGTGAATAAGGTAAAGGGGGGCCCTTAGAGTGGCCCCAATCCACTGTGGCTTACGTCCTGATAAGAAGAGGAAATTCGGACACAGACACACACGGAGGGACGACCACGTGAAAACTCGAGAGCAGACAGCCATCTGCAAGCTGGGGAGAGAGGCCTCAGAGGGAACCAACCCCGCCGACACTTTGATCTTGGACTTCCGGCCTCCGGAATCTGAGAAGTAAACGCTTGTTGTTTAAGCCCCCCCCAGTCTGGGCACCTTGTTATGGATGCTCCAGGAAACTATTGTGCCTCTTACCTACAGGAACAACTACTTTTCCTTCTCGGAATGGAGCCTTTTTTGTACAAGTAGTGACCATTTCCCCTCTCTGGGGAAAAAATGCTTCAGGGTCTGAAGGGACTTTGGTGATTTAGAAGAAGTATATACATGCAAATTTAGAACCTTTACCAATGCATCAATCAATAAAAATGCCATAGCTCTTTTGATAAACACAGATACTGTATTTGAAGTCAGCGGTTACAGGGGGCCTTGAAGTCTTCTCTTTCGCTCACCGCCCAGGTTATTTCTGTTTTGTTTTGGTTCATCAGTGATAAGACATTCCTGAACCGCGAAGATGGTGTAAATAGTTGCAAATGACAACATTTTGAACAACCATATTATCATCTCAATTGCCCTTCATTTAAATGTACCCAAAGCTTTAGAAAAACAGAAGCACCTCTTAGTTTCCGGTGGAACCTCTGACAATATCTAATGACTTGCATTTTCATCATAACTGTTAGAAGCATCACAACTAACATAATTCAAGGTCTCAAACCAACTCCAAACAGTCTTGCCCGGCATCAAACTGAGTCCAGCCCGTGGGTAACAGCCACACAGCAGTCGCTCGTGTGGTGTCACGTGTGTGGACACGTGTTCAACACCAACAAAAGCCACACCAGACAATCAAATCCAGAAGAGCAAGGAAGGACAGTGCAGGATCACAAGCTTGGAAAGATGTTTAATAAGCCATCCAAGCCAGCCCACCTGCTTACATGCCTCCCAGCTCACAGTTAATGACACGTCTGGTGAGCAAGCCATCTCCATCACCAAAGAAAAAGCTGAGGTGCC
The DNA here is from genome assembly GCA_004024845.1 of Tonatia bakeri. Taxonomy (NCBI): domain Eukaryota; kingdom Metazoa; phylum Chordata; class Mammalia; order Chiroptera; family Phyllostomidae; genus Tonatia; species Tonatia bakeri. The sequence goes on from PVIA01001969.1 coordinate 31,008, forward strand.
TATGGGTTTTAAGACCCATGGGTTTTAAGACATTGCTCCTTCACCTCTTCTGTTTCTAAAATATGCATGAAATTTGGGCTGGGGACTTGGGACAATGAACTCTTAACCCAATAACTACATGGTTATGTTTCTGAGTGAACCTTCTAGAGAAAGTAACTGGGGTTCAGGAACCACCCCCCCGACCCCATCACTGCCAGGGTCTGCAATATCCATACGTGGCAATACGGCCACTACTAGTAAAGGTCACTCGGGCCAGGTACTAGTGTGTTGTTGTCCCAACCAGCCTCTCTGTTCTAGGGACCCACGAGACTATCCCCTACCCCAACATAAAGCAGCTGAGTAGCGGACTCCCATGGCGCATGTGTACCCCCAGCCAGATGAACTGCGCATGCCCGCTTCCAAGGGATGCCCACCACGTGCTTGTCTGTCCCCGGCTCTGTTTGCGCCCGGTGTACATGTGACTCTGGTCTCCTGACATACGACATCAGCTGATGAAACAGGAGTGGGCTGGGGAAGTTGTTTCTAAGAAAACTAACATGACTGCCTGGGAAGCTCCTCTAAAAGCAAGTTGTTGAAAAAAACTACTGTCAAAATAGCTGTGACACGACGACTGGGAAAGACTGAAGAGTCAGAAACATGTGGGATCCCGCACTCAGACTGCTTTGCAAATAGCCTTGCTCGGCTTTGAAGAAGCAAATACGAGATACACACACACACATATGGACTTCATTATATAACAGCATACCTATGAGAGGTCATGACTCAGGAATGCAAACCACGTTGGCTGAGAGAAATCTAGTCAGCACGCAGGCTGGGGCGGTGGATGAATAGAAACACATGGGGCAGCTTTAGTGACTTCAAGGTGGCTCCTCATCATCCAGCTTTGGGCCTCCCTGCCTGGGTTGTCATTCAAGCTCCACTGCCTAAAAGCTCAGTGGCCTGGGGAAAATTACTCGGCTCCCCCGACCATCTCTCCTATATTTGTAAAAGAGGGCGAATATGCTGCCCACACATAAAGCTGCTTAGCTCTGGGCCTTAGCCACAGCAATGATCAGTGTGGATTATCACTGTTTCTGTTCTTGGTACGACTACAACCAGGTGGACACTGAAAATACAACCACCATGGGGAGGGGAAAGGGACAAGTAGAATTTTACTGCTTCAACTGAGTCCCCTCCAATTAAAAATGACTGGGAAGCTCTTTGTAAAGAACCGACCAGGAAAGCGACACGGTGACCTGAAGCTATGGGCAGAAGCCGCCCTCCAGGCAAGGGAGGATGAAGCCCTGAGTGTACTAGCAGACAAGTTCAAGGCCCGGTGCCAGTCACGGGTACTTCGAGGCCACCAGAATGGTTTTACTCTTTCTGCATCTGAGAAAAGGAAGACTGCAAACACATTTAACTCAGACAGAATTGGCTTATCGGAAGTGCATTCTTCACCCAGTAGAGTTCACCCAATAAACAGTGATAAGGAAGGAAAAAAGGAAAGAAAATATATTCTGGAGAGGTTTTTTGTTTTAGTAGAATATTGGATCAGTATTTAAAAGTACCGATCCATCTGAGACCTCCCACTTGAAAAGACACTGTGCTCTTCGCCCAAGGCGAGAAAGACGAGGTACCAATTTTACCCTGCAGCTTCCGGGTGAGCAAACAGGACTCAGCCGCAGAACACAATAAAACCACACCCTGAACACACGTGATCTTACATGTGGCCACAGGAACACATTACGGCCGCCGCTAGAGAAAGACAATGGAAGGCCTTGCTTAACAGCTTCATCAGGTAATGACTGAACCAAAATAGAATTTGCAGGAAACGAGGACTCGTTGGAAACAAACAACAAAGCAACAGGGTGAGGGAGCTGCACCCAGCAGAGAAAACCCAGGGTTTCTTCACCCTAGGGTTTGGCAGAAGGATTCGACGCTTTTCTCTATAATGAAATGTCAGCGCTAAGTCCGGCTTCCCAGCCTACCTCTCCACTGGAATCCGACTGTTTGGTGGCTGTCAATCAAAATAGTGCACTAAAACCTGCTGTCCGTGCCAGGCCCGTCTACAGGGCACAGGGTCAGGAAGCTTCTGAGGCCCCTAAATATTGGTTGAAGGCTCCCAGGCTGCAGGTAGAGCCAGGCATTTCTGCTGTGTCTCCCGGATGTCTGATGCTAGAAGTCCCTGGGGTGGAACTTGCACTCTGCTGCCCACGACTACACACAGCCCACGTGTCCAGGACGAGCACACGAAATTTTAGCAAACTGCATTATTTTATTCGTCATTGGCAGAGCTCATCCTTAAGGACTTCTATCTAGGATAGGATCTTTGGGAAAGCAGGGCAATTTTGAAATAAAAATAGCACACACCTCGCTGCTATTCTTTCCTGGGAGGCACCTCGCGTGGGAGCCTGACATGTCCCCATCTGAACATCCCAGATTATAAGCCTGGGCGTGGGCCACCCTGGCCCCTGAGTGTCAGGGACTGACTCCAACTTCCTGCTCCTCACCTGTCAGCTGTGTGGGGGCTGCTGACTTTCACCTCCATGGCCACTTCACACCCCAGCCCCCCTCTGGACTGGCTGCCTTCCCAACCACCTGACCTGGTGCTGACCCTTCCGCCTTCTCCCAGCTGACGTCACACACTTCCAGAACCAGGCAGGCAGGCGGCAGGCAGACCTCTGCGCCTCAGTTGTGCTTCCTCCCTCATCACACATTATCACCTGGGGGCTCCCTGTGTCCCCAACCTCACCAGGGAGTGGGCACAGAGTAGGTGCTCAATCAACACTGAATTAAATTTGTGTAGATGTCTTTTGATAGAAATAGTCCCCTAGAGCCCCCCAAATATGCCCTTGTTCTACAGCAACGGATATTAAAGAGAAAGTAGCCTTGTCAGACGCCAGTCTGAGCAGATTTCAGACCATCTGGCTCTTCCTCCACCCACGAGGGACCAAGACCCCATGCCTGTCCCGAGCAAGGCAACTGCAGAGGAGGGGTGAGGCCAGCAAGCTGCATCGTGTCCACGCAGCGCAGAGGCATGCGAGTCAGCCCTGGGATTTCTTAAGTGCCTCTGAGTCTGTCTTCTAGAAATCCACCCGGTCAATCCTCACAATGTCCAAAACACAGGCAAGTCTTTCCGGTTTTTCCCTCTAAAAGGTCCTCTCATCTCTGCCCACTGTCCCATCTCCTGGTCACTATCATCTTCAGCCTTTGCTCTGCAACAGCCTCTCTACTAAACCCCCAGGACCCACTCCCACGGGACCCCAGCAGCCAGAACAACCTGGCGACAGGTAATTCATCGACCTCTGTTTCTAATCCTCTGTGGCTTCCCTGTGCTTTTCAAATAAGAGCCTTAGAAGTCCCACCCACCGGGCCCTGCCTCTCCCTGTAACCTCAGCCACCTGCCACTCCCAGAACTCTGGCTGGCTGGCTGGAACGAGCAGTCTCAGGGCCTTTGCACTGGCAGGCCCCTCTAGTGGAGCCCTCTTTTCCCCAACTTTTTCCATGCCTGGCTCCTGGCCTTCATCAGCTTTCAGCGGAGGCCTTCCTTGGCCTCCATCCTCCTTAGCATTAGCCACCGTCTGTTATTATTTATCTACGTGTGGCATGTTCATCTCCCCACCTAGCATACAAGCTCTGTGGGAGCAGGGATCGTGACCTGTTCTCCACTTTATTGCCAGAGCCAGACACAGAACCTGGCACCTAGTGAGAGCCCCAAACCTACCTGTTGAATGAATGAGTAAATAATAAAGGACTATCCCCAGGGACAATCAGCACCATCAAACCTCCAAAACCAGATCCCAAATGGGCCCAGTGTTCTGGAAAGACACAGGTAACCTTTTTCCCTTGGGTGAAATAACACCCCCCCCAAAACCCCCACATCAAGCCCACATCAGGACCTCTCTGCACTCACAGTCTCCTGTTAACCCAGCGGGCTTAGTGCTGACCACCTTGCTCTCTGGAAATGACCCAGAGCTCCTCGGCTCAGAAAAGCAGAACTCCACCCTGGAGCTGAGCCAAGGTCACGGACTCGCATTACGGGGGCTGGGTGGAGGGGCCCCGAGTCCTCTGCATTGCTCTACCCCTGGCCATAAGCCTGGTCCTTCAGAAGAACAAAGGCAGGAAGAGAGCAGAGGCCTTCGGGACCTTGACACAGCCCTGGAGAGTGGGTGAAGCCTGGCAGTCTAAAACCCACGGCAGGGAGGTGAGAGAGGGTGGGCCAGGGGTCGGCGCAAGGACAAGGCGTTTGGGAAGAGACACCTCCACTTCCGGCTCTGAAATCAGAGGAAAGCCTGGCTTCAAATCCTTACTCCAACATCTCTATTTCTGAAGGTCATGAGGATGCTATTTAGTCTGAGCCTCAGTTTCCACAGCTGTCAAAACAAGTTTCACAATTTCTCCTTGAAGGGGATTGCTGAGCTCTTTGCCCCAGATGCTATGTCTGGCTGCACCTACCCCGCTCCTGTCTTCCAGAATGAGCCCCGTATTCATGTGAGAAACATATAACCAGATATCAATTACACTCAGTGACTTCCCCCGCCGCCCCAAAATCTGGGTTCCCAGACTATTTGAGGTTGAGCCATGCAAGCTGATTCACAATTACTTGACTGTTAAATAACAGAGCTTAGCTGACTTCTGACGTTAGCATCTGCCTGTCCACAGCAGCCACTCGGTATGTATTTTTCAATGAATGAACCAAATGACAAGATGAGTTGTGTCTACACTGATCCTAGCAATCAAGTTTGATAAACTAATATCTTTTTTCACAACCAGTGAGCCAGGCACTTATTCACCTTGTCCTTTGATACTACAGCAGACATGTGGCAAAAAAAAAAAAAGCATATTTAGACCATTATAAAGCTCCAGACTTTGACATGCTTCCTTTTGCTGGAGACCGTGGGGAAACTGGGTGAGTGGAATATCAAACCTCCTTATTTCTCTTAGAGATTATCTGTCCATTTCCCCAGGCTTATTCTTTCAGAAAACAAAAACTCTTCAGCCAGAAAAAAAAAAGGAAAATTAAATAATTTCCATTCCATATGTTGGCTGTCACCAAATTTTCGCAAGGATGTTTAGCAGAAGCATTCCTGTTTCAGTCTTGCTCCATACATCCTGAACAAGGAAAAAACATTACCTAAGACTGAGATTTGGCATAGGAATCTCAGAAAACCTGTCAGTTCCTTGTCACACATCCTGAAGGCTCGTGGTGACCGAAGATTATCTAGCCTTCTACTGCCATGCCTCAGCCTTCGCAGGCAAAACAGAGCCCCCTGGAGCTTCCAAGTGCAGGTCCACAAATGCAGCAGCACCTCAGGGCAAGGCCGGACCGACACTTTTGAGTCCCACACAGGTGCCTTTGCTCTAAGAACGCACCTCCTAAAGCACAGGTGGCAAACACAAGGCCCTCAGGCTGAAGCCAGCCCTCCACCTTGTCTTATCTGGCCTGGCACCTTGTTTCTACCCGGTGGCAGCAGTGCTGAGCTCTTACTTAACTGTTAAGGAGTAGTTATGTTTATACAGTCCTAAAATTGCATTCAACCCTTTGAAGGTAGCCAAGAGGCTAATGGGGTGCCCAGTGAAAATTAGTTTGACACCCCTGTCCCAAAGCAAACCCACAGAAAGGAAGACCATCAGTGAGCCATTCCCTTTGCAAACGAAGGGCCTATTTTGACTTGAACTACATTTAAAAGATGAAAAAACTGAGACTTGGAGAGGTTAAAAAAATCACCAATTAAACACAGAGGAGGTGGAGCTAAGGGTCTGTGGTGTGTTTGTGTGTGTTTAAGGTGTTTACAATGGATTTCATGTAAGGAAATGTGACTAGCACAGGCCATCTGGCAAGTGTCCAGGAACAGGCAGAGTGTGGGGTGCCCGCACAAGGGGCGGATGAAGGTGACTTGCTTACCAAACGCAGGGTGCATGCCAAGAGCACGGGTCTAAAGTCAGAGGGTCTGAGTCCGAGTCCCAGCTGAGTCACTGACATAAGCGGTGGGACCGAGGCAAGTCACGGAACTTCTTTGCTTTTTGTTTCTCCTCTCCCAGAGATGGAGATCATTAATCAAAGCAAGCCTTGCGTTCTTCCTGGAATTACTGGGGACGTCGAACAAACGGGAAAGCTGGCGGAGGCTGTGGGGGCTGATCTAGAAGTCAGGTAACCCTTGCTTGTACACACGGATGAAAAAAAAGAGCCGCCCAGAAACTCACCTGTGGCCATCCTTGCTCAACCTCAGTCTGTTTCCTCTGACTAAGAAAGGGATCCATTGGAATGTGATGTTTGGTGACTCGGGATGGACACACAACTCTTACAGAATGTGCCTTGGTGTTCTGAGGACGCGTGATCCACTCTGTCACAACCGGCCATCTCTCAGTGCCCTAGGACAGTCACACAGGCCCTGAGCCTGTCACTTCATGTTTACCAGACCCCAGTAAGGTAGCTGGAGTGCCCAGAACACTACACACACTGTGAACAGACAAAAGGAGCCACCACTGCCCAGGACAAAGGTTGTGGCCACGTGTGAGACATGAGAGGTGGCCGCTGTAGACAAGAGTTGCTAAGGCTCCTCTCCAGTGCCCCTGGCCACCCCAGTCTGTGATGCAGGGTGCACCCCACCCTGAGGCCAGCTGTCTCCTGCTCTCTCTCCTGTTTTCTATCCTTGGCATTCATCTGTTCTAAAAGCCGAATAAGCCCTTCAAATTCTGACCAGAAAGGGCATTATATGATTGAACAAATACAGGGATGATCAGAACAATCAAACACACATACACAGCACCTAGAAAGCTCTGGATGGATTCACTGAACCTGTCAGAAAAGCCAGCCCTGGGGGAGGCGCTTTACAGAGCAAGCTGGAGGGACAGAGGATTGCCCGGCACATACTACAACGGCGCTCAACCTTGAGTGTGCGCCAGAACCAGCTGGAGTGCGTGAGAGAACACAGAAACCCAGAGTTCCTGAGTCAGCTGCAATGCCAGTGCGGGTCCAGAGACGGCACTTGAAAAATCACTGTCATCGTAAATGAGCTGGAGCTGCCCAGACCGTCAGTCTCACTGGGGCAATTTCAGATCCTGATTCATCCCCTTCCATCCCCACAGTGAGCCTTAAGGAAACCCTTGATGGGAATTTAACTGCCACCTCATCCCCCTGCCCTCCCCTGCCGTTTACACACACCCGTGCTGCTGTGGATGAGGACCATCACCAAGCATCCCTGAGAAATATCTCCCAGAGTAGGGTCCAGTTCTCACCTGGGTACAGCATGGTTTTGCAAAAGAAGTGAGTTATGCTGCAAATCAGAGGACGCGGCTATGCAGGAAGAGCACTGGGGGACTCCCGGGCCCAGGTCTCTGAGCTACTGCACGGTCTCTGCACCCTCAGTGACGAGCATGTGCCACTGGGACTGTGCCAGCAAAACGTGGTGACCTGGTTTTCTTTTCACCCATTTATCTTGATGCTCTGCCACAGTGCACTGTGATTCCCATCCCCCGCCCCAAGAGCGCCAACAACCCAGAGCAAAGGAAAGTGGCCAGTCGCCACCAGCACACACCACCTCTGCAGGGTGTCAGGCTCAGAGGATCTCTGGCCTGGAAGGGACCATATAAGTATCTCTTTCCTTTCCAAAGCTGATTACATTATACAAGTCACTATTTTACTAACAGCAGGAGTTACTGCTAAGATAATACTGTTTCGGTTTTAGGGGGGGTTAGCGGAAGTTCCTATGGAGAGCATTGTTGTGAATAATTTAAACACTGTGATAAGAGCCCATCCCACAGTCTCTTCTGTGGTTCAGATGGGAAAATGTGGCCCATATTCATCATACATCAGTGGGACCTTTTCTGGCTTTGGGACAGAAGAGGTCACATTCATTTAGTGCTGCAATTGGTGGGCCTGAAAACCAACTTCAGGCTAAATAAGGAAAAAAGAATGAAGAGTGATTCATTTGTGGCATTTTGGCAAATATATACCATGCGTGTGTTCGCAAATGCCTGGTGTTTCAGCTGATTTTGTGCGCACAAAGGGGCACATTTGGTGAAACAAATGTGACTTTCCTGCTCATTAAAAAAATCCGACCAGCTCTTTCTCCCATGCAAAATTGCACTGTAGTTCCCACGCTCTGAGGGCCTGGTGTGCTATAAACCCACGAAGTCTTGAGTCAAACACCATTCTCCAGAGCAGTAACACCAATACAACCTCCACTTACCCACAAATTTTAAATTGATCTCAGCTATACCATATTCAAGATACTGGCCATAAGCCCAAACATCTGTATTCTGAAAATTCTGGAGGAGAGCTCAGCTACAGGTGACAGTACTGGCTGGGGCCTCCAGGACACTCATTAAATAGTCTTGCCCGCTTCCTATCCCCAAAAGTCCACTCATTGGCATGCACCGATGAGGCCATGCAAGGGCTGCCTGCACCCCTCACACCCCTGGCTGTTCCCGTGCTCACCTGTTTTCCAGAAGCGTCATGCACACCACCTCTCGCACCCCAGGATTGTTGGCCTTCTCCACCGAACAGCCCTGCAAGTTCCACGTGGCCAGCCTCAGCACAGGCCGCCCGTCCCTTGTGCCTCCAAAAGCCTCCACCGAAGGTCGAGTGGAGATAATCTGAGTGGGCCCACCTGGCGGCAGGTCCAGGTCCTCACTCTGCAGGCTCAGGGAGGTGGGGCTGGGGTGAGGCTTGGCGGTGAAGGTCAGGCCCCCGTTGGTGTGGGTGGACGGGGGCCTGGACCTCTCCGCGAACACCTGGTGCCGTATCCTGTCCAGGAAGGCGGCGTTGATACCGCCCATCCTCACCAGGTCCTCAACGCTGCGGAAGGGCCCGTGCTCCCGGCGGTAGTCCACAATGCTGACAGCCATCTTCTCCGTGAGTCCTCGGATGCTCATGAGCTGAGCTGGGGTGGCCGTGTTGATGTTGACCCGTGGTGTGAGAGGCACGGTGGTGGCCAAGTGGTGAGGCTGCTGCTCCAACAGCAGGTCCCGCCGCAAGGAGCTGGGAGAGTGCTGCGCAGAGCTGCCCTTGCTGCTCACGCAGATCTCGAACTTGACCTGCTCTAGCTTAGTGGCGCCCACGCCACTGACCAGTGCCAGGTCCTCCACCTTCTTGAAACCACCGATGTATTCGCGGTACTCCACGATGCTGCGAGCCACTGCACGCGTCACCCCAGGCAGGGTCATCAGCTCCTCCTCTGTGGCAGTGTTGATGTTCAGCCGCTCCTGATTCACCAGGATGTTGCTGAAGTTGCAGGCTGCACTGAACTTGCGACTATGGGACAGGTCCGAGGGGTCCCGGGGAATGGAGCGGTGGCAACCCAGGGTGCTCCCCATGACCGGCCAAAATCAGGGGCCCCGGAAGGCCTCCCCACCGCAGAAGAACTCTCTGGCTAGGAACTCTCTGTGCCTTACAGGCACAGAAAAGCGCCCAACAGTACCTCTCACTTGGCCACCTGGAAAACAAATTAATAAACACACAAATCAATGGGATCGGCTAAATCAGTTTGCATTAGCACTCCCTACCTAGAGCTGGAGTTCTTAACCAGGAATCTCGGGCTGGTGGCTGTCCTTGAACCCTGAACACACAACGAGGCTGGCCCCTGTGGATTTTCCTCTGGAAAGGTCTAGTTTGATCCCATTGGGATCCAAAACGGCTTTAAGCCGCTTTTCTTGGAAAGAGACCTATCCCCATCAACCCACACCTCTGTTCCTGCCGGAATTCCGTACTCACAAGTGTGGGCACGGAGGTGTTCATCGACTACCACCAGATCTGCCGCCGTTCCCTGGCGCCCCACCTCTCGGCCGCTCCCCCGGGGCGTCCTTCTTCCACCTGCAGCTCCGAAGCCGGAGCCCAGCGCCGTACAGCACTGGAGCCCTGCCTCCAGCCCTGGTGCCCACACGGTTGCGGGTCAGGGGCCGAGCCACGGCGTCCCTCCCACGCTGCTTCGGGCCGCGCGTCCCAGCTCTTTCTGCGGGAGAAACTCTCGGAGTCTTTCTCCCAGAGTCAACAGCGCTGCAGGACTGCGGGGCAGCGACACCCGCGGCGAAACCCGACCTCCGCAGCCGCACCAGGACTTGCGGTGTTGCCGCAGTTGCGCCGATCCAGGCAAAAAGTCCTGCGCTTCACTCGGACGCGGGATCTGCCAGAGCCGCATCCAGAGCCCTGCAACGGCGCCTGGGTCCCGTTCGCCGTCTGTGTCAAAGCCAAAGTCCGGGGCCGCGCCGCCCGCGCCTCCGCCAGAACCACGGCCACGCCTCCTCCCGCTGCCACTCTTCCCCCCCCACCCCGCACTCCCTAGGGCACACAGGGGCGGGGCCAGAGCGTGGGGCCGGGGCCAGGGAGAGCGGAACCCAGAGCGCGGGGGCGGGGCCCTGGAGTGCGAGGGGCGGGGCTCTGGTGGGGGCGGGGACACGGAGCGCGGGGAGGGGCCCGAGCGCTTGGGGGGTGGAGATAGAACCCGGGAGCGCGGAGGCGGGACTTAGGGACGACGGGGCGGGGCCGACACCCGGGTGGCTGTGGCAAGTCACTGGAGAGGGCTCTCGTGGAGTCGGCGGATCCTAGTTTGGAATTGCTACCTAGGACCGCGGCTGGTTGTGCGGGTTGGAAGCTGTTTGGTTTCACCTAAGGCGAGACTTGCGCAGCTGCTTTTCGAAGGGCGGAGCCCCAGGGGGAGAAGAGCGCCCAGGGACGGTCACTATCTGGCTTCCTGCCAAATTTCGTTCGTCTTTGGCTCATGGGGCAGGGGACAGGCACTCCTGAGGGTCAGGGACCTCTTGGTTCAATCAAATCTGAGAACTTTCTAGAGGGGACTGGATGGGGTCTTTTTAACTTCTGCCATCCACCTCCCACCCCCACTTACGACCTCTCTTTTTCCACTCGAGTATTACCTTTGCACCGCTCACACAGAGCTGCCCTCAAACAACGACAGTGACTCACTGTGGGGATGTGTTCACAGGTTCACAGAGGTCACTAACAGGGATGCTCGTTTGCACATTTAGCACTGAGTAAATATGCATGTTTCCTTAAGCATTAAATCTACTCATTAAGAAGGAGGGAAACACTAGTTGGGAATGACAATTTAGTTCAAAATTAAAGATCCTGCTGCATTACAGTGGACATGTGAAGCTAGAGTATTCGATTAAACAAACCACGTGGCCATACTGTTAAATACTTTGCCCCTGGTGTTCTCTGAAGTTTCATCCCCAGCCAAAGTGACCAACATTTCTGCTTTCCAGTCCCAGGGCTGGGTCAGCCAAAACAGTAACTCTCAGGGAAGACAGATGGGAAATGTGAGGCTGCGGAGGCCTGGTAAAATGCTATTGCCTTGAGTCACACTCTCCTACTAGTCGGGACTCTCAATTGCAAGTGAGAGAAACCCAACTCAAACTGGCTCAGACAAAAAAGGAGGGGGGTAGTTAAGGAGCAGACCTCTGTCCCTCAAGCATGGCTACCGTCAGCTCAAATGATGTCATAGGACCTGATCTGACCCCCTCCATCCATCAACTTCCACTTGCCCCCCCTATAGCATGGTATGTTATATCTCTCCCTTCCTCCTGTAATCCATCTGAAGAAAAAAAAATGTTTAAGAGAAGCACTTTCAGAGGAGGGAAAAGTCTTTGTGGAGCAGGATGCCCTGCTGGGCCTTTGTGGCTGTGGGTAGACAACCTGGGGTCATGACTAGCTGCAGTAGAAACAGAGAAACCACGTATTTTATATCCAAACCAGGACACGTCGGAAGGTAAGAAATCCACTGTGAACTTCACTGTCACAGCAGGTGTAGTCTGGTTTTATTCCCTGTGAACCTAAGCCTACATTCCCCTTGGTAGAAATGAAGCTGAGCGGTAGCTGAACTGTTGTGCATTAAAATAAGCAACACCCAATGAGATGGTGAAATTTGAAATGACCATAGCAAGTGTTGGTGTGAGGACACAGGACCATTGAAACTCTCATACATTGCTGTGGGAGTGTAAGATGGTATAACCACTTTGGAAATCACTTTGGCAGTTTCTTTAAAAGTTAAACATGTAGTCCCCATATGACCCAAACTATTCCATTCCCTAGATACTTACCAGAGAAAAGAAAGTATGAAATCCTAGGAGCTTTTCTTATAATAGTTGAAATCCAGAAACAACCCAAAGCTGCTGGCAGAGAATGGATAAACAAATTGTGGCATACCCATACAAGGAAATACAACTGGGCAATAAAGACAGACTATGAATACACACAGTACTGAAGAATCTCAAAATCGTGCTGAATGAAAGAAGCCAGGCCAAAAAGAAAGAGAAAGAACACTGTGTATGATTCCATTTATACAAAACTCTAGAAAATACAAGTTAATCTACAGAGAAAGATCAGCGGATGCCGGGGGCACAATGGCAGGAGGAAGGGGTGCAAAAGAACCCAGGAAACTTTGGGGGGGATGATGAAAATGTTTGCAGGGGCATAGTTTCATGGGTACGTGTCTGTCAAGACAGATAGAATTGTACACGTTAAATATGTACAGTTTAGTATACTTCAATGCACCTCAATAAAGTTGGGGAGAATCTTCAAAAATAAAAAGGCATGCTCTTGGAACTTAAAGGGAAATAAAAAAAAAAACAGGCTTACTTTGGGGAGGAGTAGGTGATCCAGAGTGGAGAGGAGGGGACCGACAGGGAGCAAAGGGTGCCACCCAAGAGGCGGAGCGTGGAGCCAGCAGAAGAGAACCCCAGTGAAATTCCCCAGTGATGGGTGGGTGCCCGGCAGATGGGGCGCCAGGGGCGCAAGTACACTGTCAGTGTGTTAGGTTTCAAATACCGAAGTGGCCCATGTTTAACATATAGATGTGACCCTCTGGCACCGTATTCCCAGCAAGGCAAGCCGATGCTGCAGCTCCAAATTTGGCCCCTTTATAACTCTTCGACCTTTGTCCCAGTCCTAGGGTGATCTTGCCAGTCTTCGAAATCCCTCAGGGAGAGTGCTTTTGATTATTTGTGGTTTTGTTTTCCAGTTGGGTCACGAGAATTTTGAAGTATTCAGGGTGCTTCTCTTGTGAAGTGGTAGATGAGTATCTTGTGACAGCTCCTGCAATAAAGCAGGCCTTCCATGGACATGTAGAAAGGGGATAGTGAATATTGTATATTCTGCTCCTGCGATAAAAAAAAATGAGAAAAAGAAAAAAGAATTAAAAAAGAGACAAATTGAAAAGCATAAAGAGTGAGAAAAAAGAAAAAAATGAAGAAAAGGCAGAAGTAAAATGAGGAAAATAAAAATAAAAGAAGAAAAAATAGAAGGGGAAAATGAGAAAGAAAATTCTTTAATTAGAAACATTAAAGAAACAAAGAAAAATAAGTAAAAGAAAAAAGAATAGAGGGGGGAAAGAAAAATAGTAAGCAAAATTCACAAAAAGTCAAAGAGAAAAGGATTGGCACATTCCTTTGGGTGACTAAAAGCATTTCCTGACCTGGAAGAACCACAAGCCTAAACTCAGCTGGGGACTCACATAGGTGCTGGAATTCCAGAACAATGGCTCCTTAAGGGCTCAGAGCAAGAAATGCACCTATCACAGCTAGGGATACTTCACAACGATTTTCTTACCTCCCAGAATCCTTAACTGTTCCAAAACCAATAACAACAAATGAAAGACAAGAACTTTTTGTTCCTGTAGATGAAAAGAGTTCCTGGACCCAATCCCACTGTGGGGAAAGGAGCCCCTCCCTCCCAAAACAAACGATCCTCAGACACCATCAGGGTGTCCAAGAACTCAGCTTCATTCCCACACTATTTGCCCCCAGATAGCATCAGATTCCACAGGGTAAGGTTCAGTCCTACAAGACTATACCCCCTATACACAAACACGCACACTTCAGGTGCCAGTCCCAAGGCCGGGTTGTTACCTGGGCTTCTGACCCACTGGCTACCAGCTACAAATTGGAGGTTCCAACAACCCCTCCTCGGGTTCAAAGAATTTGCTAGAACAACTCCAGAACTCAGGACAACCCATTATTCACTAGATCATCGATTTATTACAAAGTATATTAAAGAATATGATTAAAGCCAGATAAGAGATTCACAGGGTAATTTCTCAAATAAAGGATCTTCTGTCCCCGTGGACCTTGGGGCCAGCGTGGTGGAAGCCTCCTGGTTCCCCAGAATGGGGGCTCTCTGGGAAAAACAGACCAATGGGCTGCCCTCCACCCCAGGTTTTCATGGAGGTTTTGTTACATAGTCGTGATGGACAAAGGCATTGGGTCCTGCACTTGAACTCAGCCTCCAGCCCCTCCCCCTCCCTGGAGGTCAGGGGATGAGACTGGAGTTCCCAACTTCTAATCACAGGGTTGGTTCTCCTGGCCACCAGCCCCGACCCTTGAGTGGTGTCCAAAAGTCACCTCATTAACACAAAAGACACCGTCATCACACTCAACACTAATAAATTCCAAGTGTTCCAGGAGCTGTGAGCCAGCAACTATGAATGAAGACCAAATATCTTATAAAGCACAACATTGCAGTGGCAGATAGCAGTTAAAACCATAGGATGCTTCAGCATCCCTGTAGTCCTAGTTTGGAAAGTAGTAGTAAGTTTTGACTTTTAAAAAGCTTGTAACGTTTACACTTAAAATATTAAAATCTTTGTCCTTTAAACTCTGAGTGATTGGTCTCAGAATGATGCCACAGCCGAACTGACATCATGGAGCTACACAGAAAGCTTCCTTTGCATGAAACAATGTAATGTTTTTGCCTGGTTTTGGTATTAGGGTAATGCCAATGTCATAGAATATGTTCAGGAGGTATTCCTTCCACTTTGCTCTTCTGGAAGAAATGGTTAAGGATTGCTATTATTTTCTTCCTTAAATGTTTGGTAGAATTCACCAGGGATCCCATCTGGGCCTGGTACTTTCTCTCTTAGAAGGTTATTCATATTTATTCAATTCCTGTAAGAGACACAGGACTATTCCATGTGTCTACTGTGTAAGCCTTTTTTCCCCTCAAAATGAAATTTTTAAAGTGAATTAATCAAACCATTTCCATGACAATAAACTAAATACAAAAGATTGTGAAAAAAACATTTTGCATTTAGGTTCTATGTGTCTGTTTGAAGATGTGTTAACCTATTTGCCAAGGAGTAGCTGCTGACGGACAGGGGAGCCTGTTTCTTCTGGTTAGACACATGGGGATTGAGGAATAACTGCTCCCAAACGTTCTTACGTGCACACCTGAGTCTGTTTGGGTTTTACTAAATGACTTAGCATCTGCCCTCTGCCCCCACCGCCCCCATAGAGCTCAACGCCAGTTAGAAACAACAGGCCTCCTGCTCACATCTTCAGGGAGCCCCAGGTGTTATTTCTTCTTCCTTCTGTGAAGTTGGCCTTCTCCCAGGGAAGGGAAATGAAACTTGGGCAGTACCAGTTGCGGTTTTTTTTTTTTGCATCGAATTCCTCCTTTAAAGTTCATAGTCTACCGATGGATACTTTATTTCATTACGTGCCTGACAACTGAAGGCCTTTATCATTTCCTGACATGCTAAATGCTTTTTTAATTGGTGCCTTATTTTTTTTAATTTTTATTGTGTTTTTTCCATGACCATTGATCCTCCTTATACCCTCTTTCACCTCTGCCCAACCCCCTCCCCCTGGCAATCACCACACTGTTCTTATGGAGCCTCTGGCAGGAGATTATTGGAGCGAGGTCCCCAAAGAATGAGGTGGCTTCACTTACAGTACCGAATGGAGAGCACTTACCATCAGAGGCCTTGCATGCCCTCACACCACTCCCACAATTATTATTATTACAGAAGCTAAGGTTCATTAATCTTTAAAAGTAATATGATTATGACCATCACACTTAGGAACTTCAGCTCCTATTTGCTTTATTCATTTCCTCTTAAAAGCAACATTTCCAGTTAGTTTCAGACTTCCACTGTTTCACAGAACTGTTTCTTCTTTCTTGTTTATGAAATTTGGGGTTTATGAAACATTCTTCCTGGAAAAGCACCATTACTTTGATTTCTAGATGTCCAATCAGGAGACCTCTCTTAGCACAGAATACTCCAGAGATGATGGGGCCTCTCTGTGTGGTTTCCCAGACTGCAGCCCCACGACAGCAAGCCTTGAAAGGGGCTGGTAAGTCTCCCTGGAAAACCAGGTAAAAATGCAGGTGGCAGACGTGACTCAACTCTAACACCCAGGGTTCTGGTGGGAATCAGGCCTGATAAATACATTGTATCCTTTGAAGCTTGCTCTGCTTTGGTTTGGGTAGCCCTGGTGATATAAACCGGATGTTTAAGATCAAGGCATAAAGAGTAAACTCTTTATCTCATGAAACATGTCTTAAAGACCCTCTGGAGTCAGTATGACTCACAGACCCTGACCTGTGACAGATCTCTGTGTTCCTTCAGTTGTTATCTGTAGATAACACCTGTTTTTGCATGACTGTAGCCTTTGACATTGATTGATGACCTATGCATGTATACACCTACACATACCATTCCCGATAAAAGCCATTTGGGAGAAGGGCTCGGGGCCTTCTCCACCATAGGGAATTGCCACCCCCTTTCCCACTGGAACAGCAAGATTGTGTCCAGGATGATATATTTACCATCCGCAGAGGATGGGAGGATTCTGCTGGACGGAGTTTCTCCCACGTTGTGTCAGAAGAGGGAGTGAGGCTACTATTCCTACATTAGGGTAAATCAAGGCAATGGCCTTGAACCCTGCCCTTCTTGGGGGCGGGAGGCTCCTTCAACCAATTCCTGTGCAGAAGCAGAGAGCCCTGCTGGCCGGAGCCGGGGGCAGGGCCCGGGGGAGAGACTCTAATACACCTACTACCAACAGGTCGAGCTTACCTGCCCTGCCTCCCACTTCGGGCTCATGTGGCAGCAGCCAGGTCCCCACTGTGGACACCGTGCCAGGTTCGACCTCATGATGCCTTCTCTTGCCTTTGACCATGGCCGATGATGTTATTTTTTAGCCCATTTCTCCTAAACGTTAGAAAAACAAGGTCTAGTAAGTCTGGTCCACTTTCAGGAATAACTCCCTTAAGAAATAACCTCGAAGGCCTTAAAGAGCATCCACCCCCCAAAGTGTGGTCCAAGGGGGCTGAGGAAGAATTTAGGAGACACAGCAGTATATAGAAAATTTGAGCATCCCCCCACAAAACCTCTTACCTTTTAGCTATCACCCCCAAATCCTCTTACCTACCCCTTCCCCAGCCCTAAGCAGTTACTAATCTACTTTCTGTCTCTCTAGATTTGCCCATTCTGGACATATCATATAAACGGAACCCTAGGCCGTGGGCCTTTTGAGACCAGCTTCTGTCACTTAGCATCATGCTTTCAAGGCCCAGCCATGCTGTAGCCTGTCTTGGCACCCCATCCCTTTTCTGGGGTGAGGGCCACTGTATGAGCAGACCACAGCGGGTTTTCCACTCATCAGTTCCTGGGCGTTTGGAGTCTGTCTGCTTTCGGTGATTATGAATAAGGCTGCTATGAACATTCATGTTTTAGTCTAGACACTTGCTTCATTTCTCCTGGGTATTATACCTAGGAGTGGAATTGCTGGGTCCAATAGTAGCTCTGTGTTTGACTTTTTGAGGACCCGCCAGACCATTCGCAAGTGGCTGCCCCAGTTTCCTGTTCACACCCCAGCCGTGTGTGAAGGCTCTCCTTCCCCCACACTCTCCCCAACACTCCTCGCTGTCTGTCTTTGCTGCCTACAGCCAGCCTAGTGGTGTGAAGTGGTACCTTACTGTGGTTTTGATTCGCATTTCCCTGATGATAAGTAATGTCGAGCATCTTGTCATGTGCCTACTGGCCATTTGTATATCTTCTTTGGTGGACTGATTGCTGTTTATGATTCTATTTTATCTGTGACTCATTTGCTGCAGACCTTGTATCATTGGTTCAGTGGTTATTTCCTTTTTTCAATTTTTAAAATTACATTTGTTGATTTTAGAGGCAGAGGAAGGAAGAGAGAGAGAAACATCCATGTGAGAAACATTGATTGGTTTCCTCCCGTACACACCTGGACCAGGGATTGAACCCGGAACCTAGACATGTGCTTTGACTGGGAATTGAACCCATGATCTTTTGGTGTATGGGATGACACTACAACCCCCTTAGCAACCCGACCAGAGCTTTAGCGGTTGTTTTAGGATTTATAGTATATATCCTTAATTTACCACTCTGCACCTCCATGTGATATTATACCACCTTGTATACCTTCAAGAACCTCGGAAGTGTGTGCGGTCATTTCTCTGCTCCCTTTCTGTGCTGCGGCTGCCTCACCTCTGGCTAAGTTAGATGCTCCCCTCCGTGTAGTTCCCCTGTGCTCTGCTGCCCTTAGAGAACGGGGCTCGTCATGGGGGCTGGAGGAGGGGAAGTAAACGGGCCCATGGGTTCCCATTTCGTGTTGTTCCGGGAGTGTGGGCCCAGCCCAGCTGTAAGGCCCAGGGAGCGCACACATAAGGGCCTGGATTCACCTGCAGGGAAGAGCAGAGGGGGTCTCAGAAAGGTAGAGGTCCTTAGGAAGCCCCTCGCCAGGCTCCTGGTTCTCCCAGGGTCTCCCTGGCTAGCCCTCTCAGCATCCACACCCAGGTTGGCTTTATGACTAATAAGTTTGTCAGCTGTGGGAACCACGTGTGAGTGGGGTGGGGCAACAGGGGGCCCTGGCTTGGTGGCAGAGAGACCTGGGCTCAAATACCTACTCTGCCACTTTCAGATGCATGACCCAGGGTCAAGACGCTAACTCTCCCGAGCCTCAGTTTCTACCCCTACAAGATGAGAATCGGAAGTCTTACAAAATGACTAAAAGAGGTGATGTCGGTGGAAGTGTCAGCCTGTGACAGGCAAGCACCCGTTAATATTTTTGTCCCTCTGTGTGCCTTGCTGTCTGCATTTGCAAATCACGTGTTTACAATCTTTTTGTTTCTCAGGCCCTCATAATTCACTGCGTCTTCTCCCTCTTCATACTCTGAAAATTCTAGCGCATTCAAGCACTCTTATGGGATCGTCACGAACACCCTACTTTTCTGTGTTAGACCCCCACCGACGGGGCTGACTCCGTGTCTGGGCACAGTGCACGCCTCGTTCCCGAAGCTCATGATCAATCCCATAGGGATGGGCAGCGCTTCTCAAACTTGGTACCACGGACATGTAGGGCCAGACTGTTCTTGGTTGGGTGGGACTGTCTTGTGAATTGCAGGATGTTTAGCAGCATCCCTGGCCTCGACCCACTCCAGGCTGGTAGTACCCTCTCTGCTGTGAAAAACCAAAAGTAGCTGTAGAAATTGCCATGTATCTTTGGAGGGGGAGCAAAATCTCCCCCAGCGATGAACCCCTGGGATGGGGCTGGTGTCGTTTCCACTGGCCTGCGAGGAAGCCAGGACTCAGAGTTGTCGAGGGCTGTGCCCAGAGGCCCACAGTGACCCGGGGTGGAGGCAGCGTTCCAAAGGGCCCGGCTGGCATCTCAGCCCCGAGTTGCGCTGACTCGAGAATGTACCCTCCTCTGCAAATATAGCCTCAAAAACCTTTGACATCCCGGGCCTTACACTCTGCCTTTTGTGCTGAAGGTGCCTGGACTCTGGACTCTTCTTTCTGAAAACCTAGAACAGGTCCTGAAAGGAGAGAGGAAGTAGCCGTTGCTCACAGACAGGGCTCAGAGGGCCAGGGTGACACACAGCATGTAGCTGGCGCCCAGACGTGCTTTTTCTTGACAGCAGGGCTGCTATGATTTGAATCATGTCTTCCAAAAGGCTTGGAAGTCCCAGCTCCTGACGCCTGTGCATATGATCTTCTTCAGAAAGAAGGTCATTGCCTGTATAGCTGGGTTAAGGGAGGTCATTAAAATGGGCTCCTGCCCTGGTTACTGTGGCTCAGTTGGTTGGGTGTCATCCCACAAACCAAAAGATCACGGGTTCGATTCCCGGTCAGGGCACATGGCTGGGTTGTGGGTTCCGTCCCTGGGTCAGAGAGTGTGCAGGAAGCAACCAATCAAAGTCTCTCTCTCAAGTTGATGTTTCTTTCCCTCTCTTTTTCCCTCCCTTCCCCTCTCCCTAGAAATAAATAAAAGAAAAACTTTTTAAAAGATGGGCCCCTAATGCAATATGACTGCCGTCCTTGTAAAAACAGGGATACTTGGACACAGACAGAGGGAAGATGGCCACGTGAAGACGGAAGCAGAGACTGGAGGGAGGCAGCCGAAAGCCAAGGAACATCTAGAGCTTCCAAAAGCTGGGAGAGTCAAGGAAGGGTCCTCCCCAGAGGGTCTGTAGGAACACAGCACTGTTAACACCTGGACTTCAGACACCCAGCCTCCAGAATGGGAGGGGACACATTTCCGTGGTTTAATCCAGGAAAACACTACAGAGTACTCCCCAGGTTCTCGGCAGCCCCATGCACCTTGAATTTTGATGTGACAGTGCTTCTTGCTGCCCAGTTATAATAGCTGGCCCTTAATCAAAGCCATGAAAGATAGTTAACTCTCCTGCAACAAATTGACAAATGAGACGGTGCCTCCCACGAATCTCATGGCTGAGATAATGATCTGGCAGCGAAACAACATCCCAGGGGCCTTCTTGGATAGCAGCTGGACACATGGGAGCCTTGACATGGTTTGTCGGGCCAATGGCATGTTGTGACAGTGCCTTATCTTTCTTGGTAACAGGAGGTACCATCTCGGCCCAGGATAAGGAGGAACAACTTCATAGAATCTGACTCAGTGGCCTTGGTTACCTGCAGGTCACAGATAAACAGGCAGAGGTGAATGAACCTCAGACGATCATGAGGAAATGAGGAAATGAACAGCGGGTAGGAAAGGGGGAAACAAAGCCAGTTAAGGTCATGGAAATCTAAAATCCAAAGCAACTGACTCCAGGTGAGAAAGCAGGCAGCAGCCAGCAGACTGATTCGTAAGTGGAGACTCTCTGGGGCTGAAGCAGCCGTGAGAAGCCGTGTGCACCCCACACAGGTCTTTCCTCGCGCCCAGCCCATGCCCCACCGTGGAGTCCCAGTTTAAAGGACGGTGTGGACAAGCGACTTTGGGAAGTGCTGGTCCTTTCATTTCCCTTGGGGGAGCTCACAAGGCCCCCGAGGGTACTAAGGAATTTGAGGAATTCTGCTGGACACGCACCCATCCAACTCCTTCTGGGGGATGCAGTGGGATGTGCTTTGGGACACTGATGTATTTTTGGCCATTTATTTTGCAGAATTTGAGGCCAAGGCCCAGAGAAATTCGATGCTTTTTCAGAGGTCACATAGACAGAGAGTGACCTTGTGTGCCTCAACCCTGGTCTTCAAACTCCAAATCCGGTACTTTTTCTATGTTATCATTTCCCCATTAATGCGTTTATTAATAAACATTTGAGTATTACCCCGTGGTGATGTGGGAATATAAAGACGAATAAGGCAGGCCTTGCCTTGCACGTAATTTGCTATTCCTGGGTTGAATGAGCAACAAAATAACACCAGGGAAAGGTTGTGGGATGTGGAGGGAGGGAGCAGCTGACTTTGGGATGAATATAGAACCTGTCAGTCTTGACTCTTCAGATTCAGCTACTGCCGTTCCAACAAGTCCCATCATCGGACCCGCGGTCGCTGCCACCCACAGCCCCTACTGCAGAGAGGTGGTGGCCAGAGCCCTGTGGCCCCGGCTGCCCAAGAGGACCCCGCTAACCTGGCAAGGCTGGCTGGGTCCAGGGCACCGGCCCACAAGCCACTGGCTGCTTTCAACCCCCCTTTTTCCCCTCAATGGGGTGAGTGATCTCATCCCTTCAAATGTGAACCTGGGGCTACAGAACAGGCAGTGAGCAGGGAAGCTGATGGGGCTGGAAGGTACTGAGGGTCACGGCCAGGCAGGGAGGCCAGGATGCAAGCTGCGGGCAGCGAGGATGCTGTGAGGCCCTAGGACAGGGCTCGGCCCAGGGGCCCCCCATCTGCCACCCGTTCCCGTTTCCGGGAGGCCCCCGGCTCCCTTGGTGCCCCCGCCCACCCTACCTGAGCCCACCTGGGAGGGTTAGTAATCCTGGTTAGTAAAAGCGCCTACCTCCTTTTTAAAAACTGTGGCAAAATACACTGTAACCATTTCAAGTGTACAGGTCAGTGACATTAAGTCCCTTTACCCTGTTATGCAACTGCCACCACCATCCACCTCCTGACCTTTTTGTTATCTCCCCAAACTGGAACTCTGTCCCCATCAAACATTAACTCATGTCCTCTCCCCTCCTCCCCCCGGCCCAGCTCTGGCAGCCTCTATTCCCCTTTCTGTCTCTGTCAGCGTGACTACTCTGAGGACCTCGTACAAGAGGAAACCAGTAGTACTTGCCCCCTCGTGACCGGCTCGTCACCTTTAGCATAATGTCCTGGGGTCCATCCATGCAGCACCATGTGCCAGAAGTCCCTTTACCCGGCCGAGTGATGTCCCCCTGCACATATAAATACATGTCGCTTTTCCATTCATCCATGGGCAGATGCTTAGGTTGCTTTCACTTTCAGGCTATTTGAATGAAGCCACTGTGAACATAGCTGTACAGTGACCTCTTGGGGACCTTTTTTCAATTATGTAGGGGGTCAGGACACCTGGCAGAAGTGCAGGAAGACATGGGAGACTGCCTAGGATTGAGATGTGCGCTCAACTGAGGTCTAAGAAGGTGAGGTGATGACGGAGCCCTTCCTCTGGGTTCTATCCGGGCACCAAGATTTGGGGGTGCTGACCTCCCAGCCCACACCACAGGGAGCCTGTCTCCAGGCAGAGACAGATCGGCCTGTGTGCAATTTCTGGGTGGGCACTATGGCTTTGCCCTCCCTCCTCCATGCTTTTCAAGCAGGCTTTCTAGGAAGAAAATCTTCGCAAGGACAGCGACTGTCCCATTCTGGTCACTCACCATTTCCAGCGCCCACTGAGTGCCTGGCAGAAAAGGCACGCTTCTGTCCAATGACATTCGATACATCGTCAGCACTTTAAGGTGACTTAAATCACTATGTTCTTTTTTTTCTGTCTTCCCCCATCAACTTCCACCCCCTCCCCTTAGTTTCAGTTTCTTTTTTATCATCCAAAGTCCATGGTTTACATTAGGGTTCCCTGCTGGTGCTGTGCCTTCTACGAGGGTTTGACACACGTGTGACAGCAGGAGTCCACGTTAGAGCACCATCAGAGAACGGTTTCACGGCCCTAAACATCCTCCGTGCTCCGCCTCTTCATCCTTCCCTGCCCCGGCCCCACCCGCTGCCAATCACTGATCCTTTCCGTCCCCACGTCCCCACTGCTTTGCCTTCCCCTCTAGGTCACAGAGCTGGAATCACACCGTATGTAGCTTCAGATGGGCCTCTTTCACTTGGCAATATGCACTAAGGTTCCTCAATGTCTTTTCAGGCCTCAAAAGCTCATTTCCTTTTAGCATCGACTAGTGTTCTATTGTCTGGATGGACCACAGTCTGTTTATCCCTCTACCCACCGAAGGACGTCTTGGTGGCTTCCGAGTTTTGGCAACTATGAGTACAGCTGCGGTAAACACCCGTGTGCAGGTGTTTGTGTGGACACGAGTTTTCCACGCCTTTGAGTAAATCACCCGGAAATGTGATGCTGGATTGCGTGGTACAGTGTGTTTACTTCCGTAAGAGACCACCAAACGGTTCTACAAAGTACCTGTGCCACGGGGCCCTCCCACCGGCAGCAAATAGGAGCTCTCGTTGCTCCACAGCCTCCCCCGCGCCTGGCGTGGTTCTGGATTTGGGCCGTTCTCATGGGTGTGTAATGGTATCTTATTGTTTTAATTTTCAGTTTCCTAATGGCCTGTGACATTGATCTTCTTTCCATATGCGTACTTGCCATCTGCATATGTATTCTTCAGTGAGGTATCTGTTCAGATCTTTGCTCCTTTTTGAAGTCGAGGGTTTGTTTCCTTACTGTTGAGTTTTCAGAGTTCTTTGTATATTTTGGATCACAGTCCCTTATCTGTGTGTTTTGCAAACAGTTTCTCTCAATCTGTGGCTTGTCTTTTTATTCTCTGGACCCCCTTTGTTTTAAAACCAACAGAAAGCCGCTTGCACATGGAAAATCTTACCCAATGGTGCTCCTTTCTGGGTTTGGATCCCACCTGGAGCTTCCTGTTCCACGGGTTTTAGGTGAGGTCCAGGAATGTACACCTTTAAAAAGCCTCCCTACGTGGTTACGATCAGCAGTGCCAATAAGGATCATGGCATTAAAGCTAGAACTCCAGAGTCGCTAAGAGATGGGAGGCCGTGACACCTTGTGGGGACCGCCTCCTTGGCCTTCCTCCCTGCCCTGCCCCCAGCTCCGTCTGAAGGTCAGGCGAGGCCCAGACCTCTGTGATCCACTCTGCCTTGGACATCTCCACCTGGCATCTCAAACGGGGCCTCTCCCAAACCAAACCCCTAATTATCTCCATCCCCACCCAGAAACCAGCTCTGCCTCTGATCTTCTGACTTTGGAAGGTGGAAATCCAATCCTCTAGCCGCTCAGGCCACAGCTCTTGAAGTCACATCAACTTTCCCTCTCAAAAACGTGGAATCCATGAGCAATGCCAGAGGTCCTAACCTTGACAATAAAGCAGGACCTAACCACTTTTGCCTCCTGCGCTGCCATCTCCAGGACAGGCCTCCCTGCTTCTGCCCCTGCCTCTTCCAGTCTGTCCTCCACCCTAAGCCAGAGTCAGCCTCTAAAAACTGAAGTCGGGTCAGTCCTTTTCTGCCCACAGCTCTCCCCAACCCCCATTTCACCCAGAGGACAAACCCAAGGCCTTAAAATGGCCCACGAGGTCCCTTACAATCCTTGTTGCCCTGACTGTACCCCAGGGTTCTCATCTCCCTACTTGCCTCCCTGGTCCTTCCAGCCACATGGGCCTTTTGAAGTTGCTGGAACATACTACTCCAGGGCCTTTGCATCACTGTTCACTCCTTCTGGAATGCTCTTCTCCCCAGACAGCTATGGACTGGCTTCCCCACATGCTGCAGGTCTTCACAGGCCACTCTGCTAGCACTGTGACCTTTCTTTTCCCACTGAGGACTTAGCTCTGGTTTACTACCTGCTGACTTGCTCATTCCTTTCCATCTGGCCCCTCCCACTAGACGCCAGAGCCCGGTGGCAGGCCTGGCAGTCTGCTCAGTATGCTCCAGGAGCCCGGCCCAGGGTCTGTGCACAGTGGGTCCTTATGCACAGTGGTTCCTGTCCTCTGCACTCCCCACCCTCTCAGCCTCTTTGTCACATGCTCTCAGTGTCCCCCATCCCGAGGCATCTACCGTTTTACCCTCTTTCATTTCCATCTGCTCCATGCAGTCGAGCTCCCAGGAACTACAGTCCAGGGCCTCATCCCCTCTGGTGCGTCTTCCAGGCCGCCCAAGGCTTCTCCCCCATGGGCAGGTCTGCAGCACTCCCTGGTCAGCGTCCTTCACTCTCAGGATGCCGCTCCAACTCCCTGGCTTCAAACCAAAGGCCCCTGCTGACGGGGCCCCTGCTGCCTTCTGCAGCCCCATCTGCAGACCATGCCTGCCTCCACGCATCTCCAAAGCTGCAGGCCATTTTCCTCTCCGGCCACACACATGCTGTCCCTTCTGTCTGGCGTGCCATCCTCACCCCCTGACTACCGCTCCCCTGTTCTCCACCCAGCAAGCCCAATCTGGCCTCCCAAGAACCCCAGTCTATCTAAGCCCCTCCCACTGCCCCTGACCCTCCTGTGGCTGGTCATTGGTCTGTCAGTCTCCATCATGAGCCCAGCTTCTCTGCTTGCCTGGCTCCTCTCCCTGGGCCTGGCAATGAATAGGGGCTCCACATCTGTTTCCTGGATAAGTGAGTCTCCAGAAATGTGGAAACGTGGGCCAAACCAGCAGTAATGCTTCCCATGCCCATGGCACTTTGCCAGCCAATTAATTCCCCCTTCAGTAGTGCCAAGAATGTTCTAGAAGGCATCACTGCAGGTGTGCCTAAAGGCTAGGACAGGGGAGATAGCCAGCTATCAGGGAGACCTGTGTAGCTCACACTGGCCTGGCTGCACAGTGCTGCACAGTTTTACCACTCCTGTGCATGTATGTGTCAATGAATAAGAACATGCATGCGTGCCTACATGCATTTCCACACAAACGTGTTATATGTGTGCATGCCTCTCTCAGTGATGGATGGTGCTGTGAATGTTCATGGCTGGCTGGCTGCCGGGTCCCAGCTTCCCACCTCTGTTGGACCTCCCGTATCCAGGCAGGGAAAGGGATACGCCATCGAAACGAGTGGTTCCTTTCCCTCAAAGACTCTAGAGCTAACGTCTTCACTCAGATGTGTGTTTCTAATGCACAGGACCTTGTTACAACACTTCTCCCATGTTGGTGTTAGTACACTTTCCTCTGCAGTTGTGGAAGCCCCCCGACAAGCGCTATCACAGAAAATCTCCCGTGTGGAAGACCGTCATCACAGGGATGCCGGCAGCTCTTTCCCAAGCATCCCATGTGGGGATCACGTTGACGCCCAAAGAGTGTGTTGTCCACCCATTCATTTTCATTCCAAGACTCTGCCCGTCACTCGGCTGATGCTCACGGGGTGTCTCCCAAGTGGGGGGACACGGGATGTCTGAGCGAACAAATACACGGAATGTTTAAGTGGTGGTAAACGCTGGGAGGAGAGAGGACATGCAGCGTGGCAGGGCACGGTCGGGGGGGGTGTGGTGCGGGGCTGCCAGTGAGTGCACAGGAGCACCTCTGTGAGGGGTGGCAGTCAGAGGAAAGTGCAATGACAGGGGAGCCAGCCACGCAGGGGTTGCAGGCAGGAGGCGAGGACAGAGCCGTGGGCACCCACGGTGGGACGTGGTCCTCGCCAGCCTGAAGGAAGCAGACCAGATTCCACCCCTTCCTCCTCCTCCTCCTTGGGAAGCCCTGCAGGTTCCCCACCCTGTCCCCTCCACCTTCAGACCTGTGTTTGTGCAGCTGCCTCCACGTCACCTCCAGGGCAGCTCCTCGGGCCAGGTCCAGATGTGGCCCACCCTTTCACCCTTGTTCCAGTCACAATGTTTGGCAAAGAGGTGGGGGCTGATAAAGGCTTGTGGCATTCCTGAGTAACAGTGACATGGCCAGGAAGCAGAGAGTGGTGCACAGCGCTGTGATGGAACCAGATGAAAAGTGTTTGAATGTCTAGACTACGTGCAAATGATTCTCAGGGGGAAAAAGAAGCACACAGTAACTCTCAGGAAGGATTTAGATTGTAAAATCGTGGGAGGAAAAGGTGGCAGTGAGTGGGAGCATCGCTAGGAGGGAATGTATGTCTTTGCTGTGAATTTCATCAGTCTCAGCTCCAAAGCCGCTCAGACCCACAGCTAGAAGGGTTCCGTGGGCTGAGCACAGTGAGGCTCCCGGACCTTCTACCCTTTCAACTCGTATGGCAGAGCCCCTAATGGCACTCGTGCTGGCGGACGAGACAGAGCTGCCGGGCTTGTGACTCAGCCACGAGGAAGCCGGTGTGGCCCACGTCCAGGGAGCAGGCGCACACCCAGAGGGTCCTGTGAATGCCGACCAGTGTGCACTTTGCCTCCAATGGCCTGGGTGTCAGAAAGACACTGGGGATATAGTTCAGAAACTTCTAGAAATATAATTCGAGGGCTTCTAATTTAAAATCTCCAACATTGGCTCATCTGTGGAGTTATTTTCTGTCAACAGCAGCTACCCTTGTGGTTTTAGTAGGAAGCTGAGCTCAAGGGTGTGAGTCAGACCCGCTGCAGAAAACCTTTGGTTAGAAGAAGTGGAAGGGGCATTTGCTGAGTGCTGGCTGTAGGCCAGGTGCAGGCAGAAAGCCTTCTCTCCGTAATTCTCAAAGGGACTTAGGGGGCGGGCATCACTGTTCACCTCATGATACAGAAGGTGCAGAGTGACAACCAGAGAGGTTAACAAAGTTGGTGAGGTGTCTCCGTGAGCAGGGGCATTTGTCCCGGGCCTCAGAAGCCATTATCTCTACAGAAAGCCTCCATTTCTCCACGTCCTGTCAGTACCCAGTGAAGTGCACCAGGCACTCGGATGCGTCATTTTGAGCCAGTGGGGGTGATGGTTGAGAGAGCGAATTCTGGGGCCCTGCCTGGGTAGCTCAGCTGGTCAGAACTCTGTCCCAGTACGCCAAGGTTTCGGATTCAATTCTGGTCAGGGCACATACAAGAATTACCCAATGAATGCATAAATAAGTGGCACAACAAATGCATGTTTCTCTTTATCTCTCAAATCAATAAATTAAAAAAATTGTTTTAAACAGTGTGGACTCTGGGTTTTTATCCTGGCTCCACCCTTCTACTAGCTGTGTGACTTTGGCTGACTTCCCTAACCACTCTGTGCCTCGGCTTTCTCATCTGTTAAATGGAATAATAACAATAGTCCCATCCTCTTAGGGTCACTGTGCATTTGTCACAGTTCCTAACATGCAGTAACCTCTGCAAAGGCTGGTCCTCCCAGCTGTTCCAGGTGGATCCCAGAAGGCCTCCCTAGTGATCTTTAGGGAGTCGCTGGAAAGCCCCTACCCATCAGCCTCTTTTATCTCCTGTAAGCAGGGTGCCCATGGATAGGGTGCCGGGTGGTGCTAGATGTCCGGGGAGGGGGATTCCCACACCTGAGGAGTGAATCAGGCGTGGCCCCACTGAATGTGGGGAAAACAGGGGAGACAGGTGTGGGTGGGCGGCAGGACTCGTCTCCCAGAGAAGAAAAGGCCCAGTGATGTTACGCGGTTCATGCTGACAGCTGCCTCGGCTTCCCTGCTCACGTGTCTAGCTCCTTCCGCAGGCACACAGCATCCCGATTGCTTGGGAAGAGCCGGTGGTCATTCAACAGCAAGAGTAGAGAGAAATGTCTAAAACATTCGGAACAACGTAAAGAAACCAAATTGCAATGACAACTAGTTCTTAAGTAAATGAAAGTCAAATCCATATTTCTTTGTATTTCCTTGTTAGAAATGATTGCTCCCCCAAAAAAGAAAAGAAATGATTGTTCCCTGCCCCCATTTCATTGTCATATGAGTCGGGCCAAACAAGGAGTCCACCCCTTTTTAAATCATGCATCGCTGTGAATCATGCCACACTGAAAAGGAAAGTTTGTACCTATGGCAACTAGTGGGGCCGGGAGACAGAAACAGGAGCCTCTGTGGGCAGTGCATTAGACCGACAGCGCCCCTGAAGGCAGCTCCTTAAAGAAACTGGTCCTGCTGTTTTCAGGGCCAAACCTCACCGATGTTTCCCTTCTTAGAGTCACAGCAGCTGAAGTAGAAGTGGCTTCTGTGGGGAGGACACAGCACAGCCAGAACCACGGAGCTCAGGTGGGCAGACCCTGGATGCATCCGTGGGGGCCTGAGCCACCATTGTCTCATCCGGACGGGCAGGTCTCAGGTGCCTGCTTCCAGCTGCACCTGTTGGGGACTCAAAAAGTAACCTGCCCCTGGGGAACACCTGCCTCATTTTCCCTCTAACGGCCTTTCAACACTCTCCTTCTTGGCCCATTTCCCACCTCCCACCAGCCTCAGCTCTGCTATTCCACCCACGGGGCGCTGACCCCGGGAAAGCTGAGCAAGCCACAGGCAGGCAGATCCTGTCAGGATGCTGATGACTCAGCCGCAGCCCCAGCCCCAAATCCACACCTGGAAAGCTGGCCCTGCCTCTTGAGACTCTTTCTCTTCAATGCTGAACCTGAAATGCCCAGGCAGGTAACAGCGCTTTTCAAAATCGCAATCATATAATAGTCTCGACTACAGATCGGTGGGTCTGCGTCTCTCAGTGACAGGAGAGAAACCTGACTCCCAGGCAGGCAAAGCCATTTCCTGGGGGTCACACAACTGTCGGTGACAGTGTCAGGTGAGAGCACCAGGACTGACCCTCCAGCTCTCCTGCCAACACAGTGACCTTTTATTAACCAGGGAAGGGAAAGGAGCCAGCCTTTCTGAGGAACCAGGAATCTCCAGGGACCATTGGAGGAGATGGACCCCCCGCAACCCCGTTTTACCTGGGAGGAAACTGAGGCTCAGAATAACCCCCAGACAGTTCTTAGTGGAGGGACAATGCAAGACTTTCCTACTTCTAAAGCCAGGCCTTCCCCTCCCCATCATGCTGTCACTTAATTCAAAGGGAGAATTTTGCTTCTAGAACTTTGCTTCTTTGGGAAAAATTGAGCATTTCTTTTTCTTCGTGGGTCTTGGGCTGAAAGGTTGGATCTTAAGGGGCCCTGAATGTGAAGTGGATCACTGAATGTCAGACCAGACAAACCATTTGTGGTTCGGGGGGCAGGAGGGTGGAGCCAGGGAGCTGACGCCTCCTGAGACCCCAGAAGCCTCAACACTTCTCTTCAACTCATGAGCTTCGTTTGGGGGCGTTTTCTTTATGGGAAATGGCAGAGGATGGGAAGAACTGCGGTGGGCCGGGTGGAAACTAAGGAGAAACCCCAGAGAAATCACAGGGAGGGCTGAGCTCACCGAAAGGCAGGGCATTAATTCACTCTCAGGTCAGATTTTCCAAGGAGACCCTGGCCAGGTCGCTCAGCTGGTTAGAGCATCGTCCTGATACACCACGGCTGCAGGTTGCAGGTTTAATCCCCGGTCAGGGCACGTGCAAGAATCAACCAACGAATGCATGAATAAGTGGAACAACAGATCGCTATTTCTCTCTCTTTCTCTCTCTCTCCTTCTCTCTCTAAAAATCAATAAATAAATTTTTAAAAAATTTTCCAAAAAGTAGAGGCAGGAGTGGGCAACTACCTGACATCTATCTGATGCCCCAGGTCTGATGCTGGTGATCCCAGTGAAAACTGTCACCTGGGCCAACTGCCACCTCAAACCTTGGCTCTCGGCCAGACTTGGGTTGCATGGAACTTTTCTCTTTATTTACTGAGTTACGGCCTCATGGTAGGGGGTCTTGCGTAAACACCATACCATCGAGCACACCGGAGGGGCATGTCCACTGAATTTTCTTGCCAGCAGTAGGGTTTTTATGGGATGGCACGAGAACATTAGCCCTAGAACCTGTCTAAAGCACCGACTCACAGTTGACTTCATGAAAAGTTACAGGGTGACCTGCAGGGTGGGTGTTTGGTGTCTGCTGAGGCGGGGCTTGCTCTCTGCGGGGCGGGAGACCCAGGGAAGATCCGACGGGGAGAGGGCACCAGGGTGTGAGGGGCCAACTGTGCATGGGGGTCTCAGCAGGGGCTCCACAGAGGCCCTGCCAGGGCAGGAGCTCAGAACAGGAGTCGTTTGCCAGGAACCGCCACAGAAGGGCAGGCTTTATCCAGGTGGGAAAATGCAGACTTGGATTTAAATATAGATGTAATTTAGAGGCCAAAATCAACTAGAAAAACAGAAAGGCAATCAACCCGGGCCAGAGAAAGACATAACCGGTTCTCAAGATAATTGGTGCAGGCGTCTGCTTCCCACACCAGCCCCAAGTGCACCAGCGGTGTTGTAACCTATCCTTACCGCTAACGGCCTGCAGCCGCCCACTGCCCAGCGGCTTCCTGGCAACCCCATGCCTCTGAGCTGACTTCATCCCCGAGAAATCTGGATTTAGAGACAACTGTGTAGGAGCCTGGTTTTCGAGGAGGAAGCTGGGAGAAACCAGCCCCTCCCGCCCCTGGAGAGAACCAGCAGCGAAGGGAAAGATTGTGGGGAGAAGCTTGTGTGGATAAACCCCACAGAAGGCCGCCCTGTGTCCCAGGGACAGTACTGGGTGCCTCCCCCAGCCCCCATGTCCCGCCACTGTGTTTACCCAGTTCTGGGGAGAGTGACACAGGTCTCTGGAATGTGTATCTTATTTTTGTCCGGCCTGGGTTTATAATCAGTCATAAAAGGAGGTCTCTGCCTCCAGAGCAGAAAGGACAGATGACTCTCGTGGGTCTGGGCAGGAATCCTAATGATGTTTGCCTTGGGCCACAAAAGCGTGTGTCCCAGCAGCCTCGCCAGGTGTGCGTGGTGACCCGCCCCAGGGCCAGTGTGTGTGTGTGAGTGTGTGTGTGTGTGTGTTTGCCCAGGGAGCTGAGCTCACAGGGAGAGGCACGGCTACCACACAGTGAGAGACTCGGGCCCGAGGCCCATGGGAGAGGAGGCGCACCCGTTCATGTAAGAGTTGGCCCTCCCACCGGGGCCAGCAGCTGGCAGCGTGTCAGTCCTGCCACACCCCCGATGCCAGGGTGTCCATCCGCGTGCCCCCCACACTGCCTGGAGGCTTCTCCTCAGCCACCTGTTGCCCATGCACATGGACCTGCGGGTTCAATGCAATCCCCATGAAAACCGTGGCAGAATCAACACGTCCGCTCAGCAGAAGACACTGACTACACGCAGACAAGCTGTGGACGGGGAGAGACTATTTGCAAAAGGCACATCGCATCAGAGAACGTTGCTCAAAACATAGAAAGAACTCCTGAAGCCCGACACAACCAAAGCAAGTGACCCAGTTAAAAAATGGACAGGAGACTGAAAGGGATACCTCACCAAAGAAGATACACACATGGCAAATAAACATAAAGAAGGACACTAAACATAACACGCAAATTAAAATTGCCCTGAGACACCGCTACAGACCTACTGAACTGGCCAAAATCCCAAACGCCAGTTGCCGGTGAGGACGTGGAGCGGCGCTGAATGCTGGTGGGCGTGTGCAACGTCACAGGCACTTTGGGAGACCGTCTGGCGGCTTGTTACAAAACTAAACACACTCTGACCATGTGACCGAGCAATCACGCTCCTTGGTATTTACCCCAAAGGTGCTGAGAACTGTGTCCACACAAAAACCTGCACAGGGATGTTTATGGCAGCTATATTCACAATGGCCAGATTGGTGAGCAACCAGGACGCCCTTCGGTGGGTGACGGGTACATCAGCTGTGGTCCATCCAGAGGGTGGAAGGTATTCAGCACCGAAAAGCAATGAGCTATCAAGCCATGAAAAGCAGGGAGGAATCTTAAATGCATGTCACCGAGCGAAAGAAGTCGATCTGAAGGATGCGCCCTGCATGGTTCCAGCCCCCTGACCTTCTGGGAAAGGCAGAACTGGGGAGACGAGACCAAGGTGAGGGGTGACCGGAGGTTGCAGGGAGGAGGGTGAGTGGGTGGAACATGGAGGATGTTCAGAGCAGCAGAACTAGTCTGTGTGATGCTACAGTGGAGCATACCCATGACCCCACGTGTGTCGACACCCACAGAATGTGCAGGCGTCAACCCTGTTTTACACTGGACTGTGGGTGGTTTTGCTGTATCAGCTCGGGTTCATCACCGGAAGCAGCGTGGCCCTCCCGTGCCAGGTGATGGGGTGTGCATGGGTGGAGGGGCAGACGCGAGAAATCCCTGTACTTCTGTTACGCTTTACTGTGGACCTAAAACTGCTCTTGGAAATGTCTATTCAGTGCTCAGAGAAAGAATTCTTGCTTCTCGACCCACGGATGCAGCCACTGCATAGGAGCCCCAGAGGAGGAGTCTGCTCCAAGGAAACAGGGCCACACGGTAAGCAGGACATGCAAATGTGATGAAAGCTATCCGCCCCTCAGCCGTCACAGGTGTTAATAGTGTGCCTCATTGTGAATCATGTCATGGGCCACTTTCCTGTGTGTCCTGACACCTGTCAAGTTGTGGCATCCTTTTGAGACCCATCACTGAGAGTTTAAAGTGAATTCAATAGCTTAGGTGGAAGCTCTTTTATTAAAGAGCCAACAATTAGTACAGCTTTTCAAACTAGAAATGAAAGTGACTTAAGCTCCTGTAATAAGGTAGGTATGGATCGCAGCAATGCAGATGCACAAAAAGCTCCGGACTTCCCCCACTTTGTTTGAAAAGGAGAGGATGGAGTCCAAAAAGCGAGAAAATCACTGGGTCACCCCCGGTGGCGTGTGGTCCATTTCCCGCTCCAATCTGATCAGGAGCCATCGTTCTGGAATCCCGGCACCAAAGAAGCCCCTGCCTGGGCCTGGGTCTGTGGGCCTTTCGGGTCAGCAAGCTGGCTTTGGATCACCAGAAAAACTTTCACCGAAGTTAGCTCTTTATCCTTCTTGAATTTTTGTCCATAAAGTAGAACTGTCTCTCTACTCCCAACACTTCTGACACCCAGTGTGTGGGTTTTCTGCACCAGGCAAGTCTCCAGCTTTCTGTGGACACCCCTGGGCATCCTACAGTTCAGTTCAGTTCTGACATGAAATTGGGGAACCAGCAAGGCCCCGAAGGTGGAGAGAGGCTCAGTCCTGCAGGTGGAGAGGGCCTGGGCCCCACAGGCGAAGAGGGGCTCTGCCCACAGGCTGCTCCCACTTCAGATGCCAACTGCAAGTAGTGAGTCTCCAGGTTACCACCACTTCTGACTTGGCTGCAAATTAGGGTTCTCAGGTCACCCTCCTCAGGGTCAATAAATTTCTGTAATCTCCCAGGATACAGGGGAACACTTTCCTTAGAATTTATTCCTGGTTTACAAAGGATATTATAAAGGATACAAATTGACAGCCAGATGAATTGCATATGGCAGCCTGGAAGGGTCCCAAGCTCAGCAGCTTCTGTCCCCTGGAGTCTGGGGTGTGTTGCCCTCTTGGTATCAGGGTGCACTCACAAACCCAGACGCTCTAACCTCTCCACTTAGGGCTTTTATGGAGGTTCCACTGAATAAGTCAGATTGATCAAGTCATTGGCCCTTGGTACTTAATTTACTCCCAGCCCCTTTGGTCTCCCAGGAAGTTGGGAGGTGGGGTTTGGCTGAAAGTTCCAACCCTTCAATCACATGGTTGGTTTCTATAGCAACCAGCCCCCATTCAGCAGCTAGGAAAGGCTTTTAGCCACCAGCCATCTAATTAACATAAACTCTGATTTGGTTGAAAGGGGCTTATTACGAATAACAAAAGATGCTCCTTTCACTTCTACTACCCGGGAAATTAGTAGGATTTCAGAGACTGCAGGGAGGTGGGATGAAGACCAACTACATATTTCTTCTTGTGTCACAATATCAGTCTATTTAGCTTCTGATTTTTCTTCTTCCTCTGCTTTTTTCCCCATTTGTCATTTTTTCCTTTTTTCTCCCATTTTTCTTTTTCTTCTTTTATTTTTCTCATTTTTAATTGTTTTCTTTTTATTTTAATCTTACATTTTTGTTTATTCTTTTAGTCTTTCTCCAGCTTTTCTTTCTGCTTATCCTTTTATTTTTACTTTTTTAAAATCACCTTTTGCTTTTTCTTTATTGTCTTTTTTTGCCTGTCTTATTTTTTTATCATTTTTTTCTTCTCGTTTTTTTGTAAGTTGGTGTTGTTAACAGTGAGACAGGGCCTCTTGGTCCCTCGGCTGTGGAGGACGAGGGGACACACTAGCCGCTCAGGGGCCTTGGCAAGGACCAGCACCCTCATCGTGACTCCTCCGGGCAGCACCAGGGATCTGGCCCCACCGCTCTGACCCTCTGGGGCTACGCTACTGCAGTCAGAGAAGCTTTAGGCCCCTCTTCTCCAGCATTAGGCCCCTTCCAGGGAGCCCCCAGGGCATTACCTGGAGGGCTGGGAGGGAGAATGGAAAACACAACCCGAGCCTTTACCCATTTCCCTGACTCTCAGGACCCCTTTGCAGACTGGAAAGCAAGAGCCCCTCAGCAGCCCTGTGTGTCTGCATCTGGTGTCCCAAACTGTGTGTCTGCATCAGGAGCCCAGCTCCTGGGCTGCCTGAGCGTGGGGGCCAGGTGACCCTAGACAGGACGACTCACCTCGGGATGGGAGGTCCCTCGGGGTCTGCTCTCCTTTCCCAGCCCGCTGCTCCCGTTCCCTCGCCTCCGCCCGAGACAGCAGCTGCCCGCGCACTGGGCCGAGGGTCACTGTCCAGGGGAGCAACAGAGTGCCAGCGTGTGCCAGCCTCACCTGGCCCAGAGTGACGCGCCCAGTTCATACACAGGGGCGCACAAACGTGGGTTCACAGCTGTCACACGGTAAACAACACAATCCTTCACACCTAACACGAGAATGAACTCTGCATTTCATGGCCTCACTGCTCTGAACCTACGTGTGCCAGCCCCTGCATTTTTCACCCAATGCTACAGAAAACAGTAAGGAGACCTTGCTTTCCTTCCACGGCAGACCTGACGCCCAGCGCTAACTGCCTGGGTGGCCTCCATGGGGCCTTCGCCTTGCGTCCCTCCCGCTGGCCTGGGCCTGCCAACCCCTCTGGGGGAGGCTGAGGCAGATGCTGGGTGCCCTGGTGTTGGGTCCCTGAGGTCCGGGCTCCCAGGGGCCTGGCTCCTGTCTCCGACCTCCTCACCTCCCTCCAACGGCCCAGGGGCTAAAGCAGGTGGCCTGCCTTCAGAGCCCCCTGAGCCACGTGACGTCTGCAGCACCTGGCTGAGACGTTCGCCACGACTTAACGGCTGTGACAGGAAGCTGTGGAAGTTTCTGGAGAAGCCACATCATGTAACCAACATCATGAAGATAATCACAGCTAACATTTATGAAGCATTAGTATATGCCATATGAGAGGGGACCCCAAAAAACCCGGAATTCTCTCCTGGCAGATGGGCCCCTTGCAATACAGACTTCCCCCACTAGATCAGTGTTCTAGGAATCCATTTGTGTCAGTGTACCAGCTGGCGTTGTTGTGAGAAGCTGTGTTTGGCTTCACTGAATTTTTTTGAAGATTCTTCCAATGTGTTTGCCCATTTCATGATGGGCGATTTATGGGCGCACCTACCCACTCTGCACTGAGTGTTCAGCAGTGTTTACCCAAAACAGCACGACCCCTGTGCCCAACCTCCCCTCCCTATTTACCCAATCTCACCCCTAAAGACTTTTTTTGTTTGTTTTCTTGGATGAAAAACATCCTCCAAAGGAAAGGTGTTGCCAGTGTGGCAGAAGAGAAACAAAACACAGCAGAAGCACTAAAAAGCTTCAGAATTGATGGGTTCAAAGACTGTTTTGAACAGTGGGAAAAAATCTCAACAGGTATATTGCACCAAATGTAGAGTACTCTAAAGGTGACTGAAGTTTAAACATGTAAGAATAAATACACAATTGTTATACATGAATTTCAGTTTTGGGGGTCCCTTCTCGTACTGTGCTATATAGTCTCACATTCATGACCAAGTACACATCACTCCAGGTAATCCTCCTGGCAGGTTATAGGGTAGGAACCATTCTCCTTATTTGCAAATGACAAACCATTAGCACCTGGCAGGGACATGTATTACCGACATCAAGGGCAGGGAAGTACAATCCTGCCCTATTTGGGAAATAAGAA
Organism: Tonatia bakeri; assembly: GCA_004024845.1. Lineage (NCBI taxonomy): Eukaryota > Metazoa > Chordata > Mammalia > Chiroptera > Phyllostomidae > Tonatia > Tonatia bakeri. Next base: position 68,123 of record PVIA01001969.1, read on the forward strand.
CTGGTTTGGGATTGTTTGGGCACAGCCCTAAAGGTGACTCCAGACACCTGTAAGCTGCCGACTGGGGTGCCAGCTCTGTCTCCTGTGTGATGGGGGACACTGGTGGGCACCCTGTCGTGCAGTCAGGACAAGATTCTGGATGCTCTGCCCGGTGGCTGTGCACAGGAGGTGCCCAGTGAATAAACGTTTCTGTTGGTTTCTCCTGGATGCGGGGCCCGGCCCTAGCAGCGCCAAGAGTTCTGCCTGAATCCCTGGGGACTGGCAGGCCTCTGGGACCAGGCTCCATTTTTTAGTGATAATTGGATGCTTGTTATCACCCCAAATCAGACTTGACAGCATTTAACACTTCACCCAGAAAAACCACGCTGCTGTGTCTTGGTGGCAGTCAGCTGGCTGACACATTGAAATTAGTTGGCACGGCCCAGTACTCTACCTACGGTCCAGTTTTTAAAGTCTTCACCAATTAAAACAATTGCCTTAAATGTTTTTCTCTCAATTTCTGAGAAGAGGCAAAAAAAAAAAGGTACCATGTATCTGCCTGTAGCATTTCACTTAATGCGTGAGGTCACACTTAAAAGTGGCTCCCACACATTTGGTCAATAGTTCAGGCGCAGTCTGGGCAGCAGGGGGAGTAATGTCCCCCTTGTCGGTGGGACCGGGTCTGCACCACCCACTGGTGTCCATGGGAAACCTGCAGGGAAAGGGGTGCAGGTCACGGGGCCTGGCAACCGCCTTGCAGGGATCCGAGGACTGTCAAACAATCGCCTGGGCCTTGTCCATGCCCCATGTCCTGTTGGTCCTCACGAGGCAGCCTGGCCGAGTGGGTCCAGGCTGCTGGAGCCAGGGGGTCAGCACGGGCTGAGACGTCAGCGAACCTGCTCTGTATAGTCACAGCTGGTGGCAGGCTGTCGAACCCATGTGAGCGTTGAGTTCTCTGTCCCCAGAGTGGGGACCGAAGTACCCACCTCTTACTATTGGGGGGGAAAATGAGATGAGGTGCCGGGCCTGGCAGAAGTAGTGCCTACTTGAGTGTGGTGGGCAGGGTAAGCATATGGGTGTCGTCATTTATAGCTTTAATGTGAATGTTTCACCCAAAATGTCACATGGCGTGCTGGAATGGAACAGTGTTACATTACAGAATCACATGCTTATGATTTTTTAATGAAAGCTTTTGTAATAAAACAGGGGCGTTACTTGTGCCAGACCTGGCACTGTGCACGGCACAGCCGTGGGGACTCGGCACATGGAGGTGTGGACAGAGCCCCTTTCCCTTCACAACACAGGGGTCCGATGGGGCCCACCTGCCTACTGTGGTCTAGGACCTTCTCGAATCCCCACCTGCCCAGTGCCAAGCAGGGTTTAGGGAAGCCCCACCTGTCCAGTTTCTTGCTCCTACTCCATTATTCTTCCTCCTTTAGGTCTTTTGTTGTTGTTGTTCATCTAGTCAAGATGTGGAACTCAGCTGCAGACACACACACACACAATCACCCGGACTCTCACACACTCACTCACACTCAGCACCTACTCTGGGCCGAGGGTGTTGTGCAGCTGACCGACACCTCGAGGATATGACGCAGATCCACACGAACAGCAGTATGAAACCGAGTGCAGACCGGGGCTGAGCCTCGCAGGGAGCTCTGCACATTCCTGCCCGGCCAGCCCAGCCTCCTCCCCACTCTCCTCTCTCCCTCCTCTTCTTCTCCCCCCTGCTCCCTGACACCCAGGCGTGTTCGCTCCCAGTGCATGCCAGCCACCCCTCCGTGGTCTTCCTCCACCTCCCGCCGTCTCCAAAGGCTGATCGAGTCATTTTCCTAATCACACGCACGGTGTCTTCCCGAGACCTTCGGAGCCAGCCAGTAAAACACAGTCTCTCTGTTACTAATGATCTTCTTTCCTATTCAATGGGGGGGTGGCGGGGAGGTGGTGCTCATTCTCTTTGGCCTCCTGGAGCAGGGCCTGTGCTGTCTCCATTCCTGCCATCTGCCTGGTCGGTGGGTGCTGCCCCGGCACAAAGTGCACCCCAGATAAACACAACTGGATTGGCTCGTGGTAGAAATCATTTCGTGATGCAAACTAGGTGACCCGCCTTTCTAGAGCAGTGGTACCCCCATCGCTGCCACCACCCGAGGTCACTGGAGGACACCGACCTATCAGGATTCCCACCGAGCTGATCCGGGTTACCATCCTAGTTAACACAGCGCCTGCTGCTTGACCTGCAGCAAGCCACTCACCAATCTGACCCCCAGTGTCACGACCTCCACACGGGAGTGATGAAACCCCGACCCAGAGCCACAGGGGCCGTGACGCTGATGGAGCTGAGTGGCTAGGTGGCCCTCACTTCCAGGTGAATATCTGCTTTGGTGCCTAATTTCCATGTTGGTAAATTTGTCATTGGTTTTCTAAAAGGCTCCCCAAACATACGTTGCACAAGGTGTTCCCCCACTGAAAAAAAATTTAATATAAATAAATAAAATAAAAAATGAAAAGGTCCCCCAAACCCCAGTCCCTGGTCAGTGTTTTGAAGTGAAAATGAGATGTCGGCAAAGGCCGGGCTAATGTTCTACGTGACAGGAATGCCCGCGTGTTTGAACGGGTCTTGCTGGTGCCCCCTCCTCCACTGGCTGGCCCTGCATACGTGGGCCAGCTTCCAAAGGGCTCGCTCACTCAGGCCTCCAGGCCGGTGTCCAGACAGAGACTGGCCCACCCTCTTCTCCTGTGTCACCAGACTCAGACAGCCCTGCTTTACTCAAACCCCCTGCCAGTCCCCTCAGGGTGCCGTGAAGCGTTGCTGCCCCTAGCCGCCCCTAAAAATACCCTGCCGCAGCCCCCAGAGACACTGGTCTCCTGTGGTTCATTCCTACCCTCCGTGTCCAGGCCTCGGGGACACAGGACTGGATTATGGATGAATCACCATCCTTCGTGTGTGACAGACACATTGCTGTCATTGTCCCACAGCTGGCCTCCTCTTACTTCCTTGGGCTTTCTGTTTTATTCTTGAACAGAAGAAGGATGGGAAAACCATCACTTAAAACAAAAGCTAGGATTGTGACGCCCCTAATCCAGGCTCCCTCTCAAACCATTTTCAATCTGTTGGCTTTGAGTCCAGAAAGATTCCCCCTCCGGACCGAGGGGTGTTCGAGGAGTGGGGTGACAACTGGCCTGCCTGTCCCCCCAGGAATACGATGCAGTGGCCACTCCCTCCACTCTCCACTCCGCCCGGCTGGCATGCCACGGCGACTGGGGGTCCATGCCGTCCCCAGGCTGGCCCGCCTCTGGGGTCAGGGGACGATGGCAGAGCGTTTCCTGGGGGTCCTTCTGCTGCCCATACTTTGGTTTACTAGGGTAGGTTTTGGGAGATGGTTAAATTAAAGCTCACAGAGAGGGGGGCTCGCCTGGCTACAGGGTGTTCAGCCCCCAGTCGGACCAGGGGAGCAACTCCTGCCCTTAAATGGAAGCCTGGTTTCTGTGGCCAACTTTCCGGGGCACACGGAAGCCTGGGCCGCTTCCAGTGAGGGCCCCACGGGTGTCAGACAGAGCTCACGGTCCTGGGCTCATCACATTTCAGGATGCACTGGGTGCCAGCAACCGCTCCAGCTACTCTCCAGCCCGCTACCCACATTCCTCCACGGGAAGGGATCGCATCTTACCTGGCTGAGGGGACCCAGCCCAGCCCTGCACCGATGCCCCTCAACCAGCTTCCCCGGGCAGCTCAGAGCGGGTGAGCAAAGACGGCAGAGACCTTGACCCACACATGGTGGTGTGGATTAGACTTTAGGGGTAAATTTTCCTACTCCTTCCCCCTTCCCTCTCCATTCTGAGAAGTTCTAATGCTGTTAGAATATATCAAAATGGAAAGAACGTCTTCACCAACAGACCTTACCTGCTGGAAACCCACTCAGCTCTCTTCTGTTTGGGAACCTGGTTTTCTCTTCCTTCAGTCCGGCCTGCATGGAAAGCCTTCTCTTAATACTAAAGGGCTTTCAGGTGAACTGGCCCTGAAGGCAGATTTCCTACACACGGGTCAAGAGAAACAGATCAGTGTGTTCATTTAACGGCAACTTTTATAAAGTCTCTCTGTGTGGTCCACTCAGGGCCAGGCGTGGAACAGGTAAACAGTGACATCACTCAGGCAGGCTTGCTGTCCACATATAAGGAGCAGCACAAAATTGATCATTTCCTTTCCAAACGGCCCTTTTCAGGTGGTATTCAGCCTGGCAATTTTTAACAACACAAATGTTAAAACAAGAAAATTTCTCTGGAGGCACAGCACCACTCAGACGGGTGGGGAGGCGAGGTCGACAGGCACTGCAGGGCAGCAGGGGGTCATCTCGGGGCTCGGGGCAGCTGACCTTCCAGAGCCCGCATCTCAGCATCTGCACCTGCACGGACCTGTGCAGTAGCAGGCAGCTGCTGGGAGAGCTCGGGCTCCTGAGCAGGGGGCTGGGAAAGGTGTACGTGGAGCAGTTGCAGCCAGAGGAAAGGAACCCCTTCTCTTATTAGACTGGAAGCCCTCGCGGAAGGGCGGAGGCACCCCGGGGAGAAGGGAGGGTGGTGAGGAAGTGTGTGGGCGCAGAAGATCGATAGAGAATGAAAGAAGACACCGTCACCGGGAAGGGACGAACATTCCCCCCATCCCTTCTGGCTGAGGTTTCACCAGCCATTAGTGTAATGGGCTTGGAAGAAATGAGGAAGACACTCTCCATTTGGCCTCGGTGCGTCCGTGCTGAAGCCGACGGTTCGGTGGTGTGCTCTGTAGCATGGGATTATTCACAAACAGGTCATTTAATCGGGGTTCCTCTGCCCGTGGTGTTGCCTGATTTGAAAGCCCATTCCTCCCCTTCTCCCACAAGCCCCACCAGGTGTTATGTGAGACGTGACCCGTGCATTAGAATTCCTTTATACAATCTGAACATTTCCCAGTTTTAATTACTGACTTTAACATACAACTGGCCCAAGAATTTCGGGTTAGAAATTGGGGTCATTTTCTAATCCAGGTCCGACCTCTCCCTGGAGAGGATGAGATGTCAGCAGGGGAGGGGGAGGTGGGCAGGAACAGAGAGCCACCTGGTCCCTCATTTCCTAGGGCAGAGGGTGAGTGTGAAGATGTTTAGTTCTTTTTCCTTTTTGTATCCTTGCCAGAGGACACTTTTGTATTGGTTTTTAGAGGAAAGGAAAGGGGGGAGAGAGAGAGAGAGAGAGAGAGAGAGAAGGAGAGAGAGAGAGAGAAACATTGACCGGCTGCCTTCTCATACACGCCCTGACCAAGAATCAGACCCGTGACCTTTCAGCCAACGGCATGATACTCCAACCAACCAAACCACACCAGCCAGGGCTAAAGAGGTTTAATTCTTGAAAAAGGGTTTAATTTGAATTTAGGGGAGCACTGAGGTAGAAAAGTGAATTTTTCAAGTCAGAGAGACCTGGGTGCAAGTCCAGATTGAAAAGCTTCATGCTTCCGACACACCTGCGCTCTGGAATCTGCAAAACACCTGTGCGATGCCGCAGTCCCACCTGCTGCGCAGGACCGTGCAGACCTGTGTGTTACCTGGGTGTGGACCCCGAAAAGCACAGCAACTCCACCAAGGGAATTCCCACCCCTGACTCCCTAATGAAGGCCCTTCCCCAAAGCCAGCCACACTGCAGATTCTCAGAAAGAAAATAAAATCCTCTTCAATTCCCAGCAACAGACATTCGGTACCTGGAAGCAGGAGGTTATTCTGACGGTGTCACAGTCGTGCTTTGTGTCTGCCAAGTGCTTCCCACGCATTGGGATTTCCGGGGCCCTGCCCGCCGGGGCAGGCATGGTGCAGCAGAGTGCTCACCCCACACATGCCTGGACAGAAGCCTAGGGCGGCAAAGGCCGCCCCAGCACTTGCACCTGACTGCTCTCCGTAGCTCTTCAAGGAGGGGTGCATTTTTAAAGTGTCCTCTCACCGAGTATGTGTCCCTGGGGGACGCTGGAGGAAGCCCTTTCTGTGGGACCAGCAGGGGGCATGAAATTAAAAGACCAGGGAAATTTGCAGGGTGAGGTATCATAGGAGCCTCACTCCCAACCTGGAGATGGGGCCTTGGAAGATGCTGGAGGAGGCAGAAGCGATCTAGAATGCTCGTTGTCTTTTATTTGGCCAGTATCTCCTTCTTTTCATTTGAAAGTGTAGGGTCTCTTCCTTGATTCATATTATTATTGTTAAACCAATGGTCTTATCTAGATTATCAATAAAAAGCATTTAGGGTCTTTAATTTCACAAGGCTGGCGGGAGACATGGGGGACTAGGGACCCCACACCCCGGGCCCCTGCTGCCTCGTGACCCACTGGCCTTCATACTCCCCTTGGGGTCTGCGCATCTGACCTGGGAGAGGGGAGATTCTATTTCGTCCAGAGGATATAGCTGCTGCCTGCAAGTCTGGCAGTAATTCTGTCCTCTCACCAATTTCATTTGAGCAGAAGTGGTGAGTGCAGCCTGCAGGAAATATCCCTTAAAGGTAAGGGTATGTCCTGCTCCCACTGGCTGGAATGTGGCTGTGATGACAGGAAATGGTGTCCAGCTACCCTTGACAATGAGGTAGAAGCTGCACTTCAAGCAAACGGGCCTGGGGCTTGGACACCCGGGACCATCATGGCAGCCTGGGACCGCCTACCCAGACAGTTACAGAAGAGAGAAACCTCTGACTTATTTAAGACAATGTATCAGGTTGGGGAATCTCCTTACAACAGTGGCCAATCCTGGATCTTCACGCCTACAGTCCCCAGGGAGCATGAACAGGATAGGAGAGAACTGGGAGTCGCCTCCTGAAGCAGCCAGCTCCAGCACTGACAAACCCTGCACATGGGGATGAAAATAGAAAGGCAGAAAGAGAAAACTGGAAGGAACATCCCCAAAGGTGACTAAGTTGTCACTCGATGGAGATCAACTGGGACTGGGCAGGGGTGCTGTGGGCCAGATCGAAACTGTTCACAAGCCTCCGTGGGAGGCTGCTTCTCCACGGCCGGCTGGCTCACTTCCCACTCGGGGGACCAGACGCCAATGAATCTGTCCCTCCCACGGGGCCTGTCTCTGAAGCAACTGGCAGCTGGAGACAGCTATTGCCGCAGCTGCAACATTTTGTCATTTTGCACAAAAGTCAGGCAGTGATTGCTGCAATGTTTCCAAAGGTGGAAACAGATTCATTTATTTAAGCAATGAGTTGACAACTACCTGGGCCTCCTCTACGTGGTTTCCTGGGTCACTGCTACCTACCAGGGGCAAATTATCGTTCTTGGAGGGAGCCTCGTGTAGAATTCGACACTCTTCTTATTTATAAGGGCCTGAGGCAAAAGCAAGAAGGCATTATCGACAGAAGGAAAGAAGGCTTCCTGGCCTAGTGCCATCCAGCAGAGCCAAGTTTTTCAGCCTTGGCCCTGCTGGTATTTCAGTCCGGGTGATTCTTTGCTGGGGAGGGCAGGAGCGGGAAGCATGTTCGGCGGCTTCCCCGGGTGTCAGGGGCACTCAGTCTTGGAGCACCACCACCTATCTACCCAGCTGCAACAACTAACACGTGTCCATGCATTTCCAAATGTCCTCTGGGGGGTGTTGGGGGGGGGGTGTAAAATCGCCCCTTGCTCTCTCAGGTCTGGCTCTGGGGAGAGAGGCAGAGGAAGCGGCACCCAGAGATGATGTTTTGGTTTTGTTTTCCCTAAAAATAGCAGCAACCAGTAGCTTTGGGGAACACATCATTTGGTTTTGGTCCAACTGACAGAGTGAAGCTTAAAGGGTAGAGAAAATTCTCTGCTTTTTAACAAAAAAGCCGAAGAGCATAGTATCACCAAGACAGCACTCGGCGGGCTGCAGGCAAGGGCAGCGGACACGCTGAGAAAGGAGACGAGCAGAGGAGGGAGCAAACGCAAAAGCCCAACAGCACCTGGTTTAGGTCAAAAATGGCTGTCGCTCCTTTTTGCCAGTGATTAGTATGTGCATGGCACATGATCCTGGGAAAGATGTTTTCCCCTGAAAATAGGAAAGTAGCTGGGGAGAAGGATCCCTCTCTCTGCTCCTCTTCCCTTCCCATCCTATGCCAGCATAAACTGCTTGGCGCTTCAGCAGCCATTTTGCAACTAGGAGGCAACAACCAGAGGTGAAGTCCATTGGGACCAATGGAAAGAGTCTGGATTCTTGATGGTGCGGCTAAGCCAATGAACCAAGTTCAGGACCATCTATCTATCTTCAGACTTCCTGTTAAGTAAATAGTCTATTTCCCTGGGACTTAAGCCAGAATTAGCTGAGTTTTCTGCCATTTACAACCAAAAACATTACTAACCAATGGAAATGGTTTCCGCTGAAGCCAACAGAATACCCAGCTAACAGAAACATGCAAAGGAGGGGGCATTTGCTCACCTAGCAGGAAGACCTGAGGTAGGTGGCTGATGCGGACCCGGCTTGTGGGGTCCGCGTCATTACGGACAAAGTGAGACATTCACACAGACTACCAAGTCCGGTGGAGGAAAAGGGACAGCATGGCTTTTCTCTCAAGGGGAGCAAAAGCCCGTGGCCTCCACCTTGACAGACCTTTATTGGGGTTCTCCCCCATTACATGATGGTCCTCATTTACTATGCCCAGGTTCTCTTTAGGTGGTTACCTTTTACAGAAAACAAAGGAGCCAATGCTGCTAATCACATCACAGAAGAGGGACATTTGCAAATGAAAAGGCAAAAGTAGTTAGACCCACTATACTCATCCTTGGAAGGTTTAGCATGGATTTTAGGAAGTTGCTTTGCAGTAAATGTCCTCAATTCAGGGTGAGGGAGTTTTAGCAAAAAGCAAGACTCATAGCAGCCTAGGTACATTGCAGGCCTGACTCCCCATAGGAGAACCTACCTGTGGGCGTGGGTCCTGGGCATCTCCCAGTGGGAGCTGGGCCCCCACCGTGCAGAACAGTCTACTACAGGTGGCTCCGATGTTGGGTTGGTGGCTGTATAGTGGCAGAGTTCTGGGTTGACTTATATATAATTCTCCTGGCTTCCCTCATGGTCACAATATTGCTGCCAGAGCTCCAAATTTTGTATCAACGCTTGAACTGTGTTTAAAGCATGAGAGGGGCAAGTTTTCCTTGCCTAACACTCTTTTTATCAGGGGCAAGACAAGTTCCCCTCAGGCTCCTAATACACAATCTCATGGTCTCATTTGACCAAACTGGACCACAGACCAAGACAGTTGGGGAGAATGGGGCTTGGCCCTTTATGTCTCCGTCACGGAGGTGGGTTCTTCCAGAAAGGGCTCTTGCAGAGCAGGATCAGTGGGCCAGCAGACAATCGTTTCTGCCGCGGAATAATTGTTTGCACCCTCTACCCTACTATCCGAAACTCAGCATTTCCCTGTGCAGGCCTGCCGCCCCACTCCACCCCTAACTGTCCTAGCCCACGCCAGGCGGGCCGGCCGGCTTCCATACACATTGGCTCAGGTCTGCTGCCATCCTCCCTGACTCATGGTGTTGGGTTAGAGACCATTCCGGAAAACAGTGCTGTCTGTCCCCTGCTGACAAGACCCTCTGCCGGCAGGAAGCCTGCCCGGGATGACAGTGTCTCGGGGAAGACATGCCCTGAGCCCTAAACCAGCCAAGGGTGCTCCAGTCTCTGTTCCAAGGGCTTGACCTCTTCCTGGGGCTCAAGCTGGTCCCACGTGGTTGGACCCAGGGCCACCAGTCCCCTCTCAGTGCGCTCTCCTTTCTCCCAGGAGTCTGATTGCTACAAGAGGCCACGTGCACAACTGGCCAAGCTGCCCCAGCACCCTTCCCAGAGGCCAGGCTTGTGCAATACCTCCAAGACCACCCACAGCATTCGCTACATTGCGACACGGCCCATCACCTACTTTGCCGAAGAAAAAAATAAAGTAAATAAACAAGTTCAGTCCCTAGCAGGACCTCCCCTTCAACACCATCACCTGATGCATGAATGCACAGGGGACATGAATTTAACCCTGGGGAGAGGTCTACTGAGGCCCCCACCCCAACCCCCTGGGAGAGTTCCTGGAAATCTGTCTCATATGTTTCCGTGCTGTCCTCTTTTCTGCCCCGTGCTGGCAGCCAGCGCAGCCTTCCGGTCCTTTCAAGACTGGCCCTTCGGAGAAATGAGCCCCGGCTCTCCCGCTGGGACGTTCGGAAGCCTGCGTTTGTTTTCAGAAACTGCTGTCTGCTGGGCTTTTCACTGGCCGTGGGGAGCAATTTGGCATCATACAGAACCCTGGATTACTGGCTCGGTTAATATTTCATGGTGTCGATTCATCGCTTGCATTTATGGAAGCATGGGTCATGAAAAATTAAAGCTTTAATTGCTCTGGGTTTCATCCTTTTTTAATTTTCTTTTTTTTTTTTATGGTTGGGAGTTTTTCTCCAAGCTGAGCTGTCTTCCAAGTCTTGGGACCAGCGTCACTCCAAAGAGTAGGGGAACTTGGAGACGGAATCTCAGGACAGGTTGATAGGCGGCGAGGCTCTGGGAAAAAGGGATGATGACCCAGCGTATGGCTTTCCTCTCAGCAAGAACAGCCCTTCACCAGGGAACAAGAGTTGAGTCTGTGCTTGCAGAATTGCAGGCACGAGGACCACCCAGCACGAGGGACCGTGGAAAACAGCACTCAGACAGCCAGGCCCATGTGCTGGTTGCTATGGCACTTTGGATGCTTTTGCATTAATTAGTCCAGGTGTGTTTGGGCCACAGGCACCAAACATACCAGACAAGGCAATGCTGGGCAGCAGCTGGACAGGTGAGTCTGGCCACTGAGTGTCCCCTAGGGCCTCCTGGGCAGGTGCAGGGCTCAATGAGCTCCACTGCCGTCCTGAGCAGTGGCGTCCTTGGGCTTTGACGCCCTGTCCCTCTGTGGGGGTGGGGGGGTTCTGGGAGGAGGAGGTCTAATATGCAGGATGGATGGTCATTCGTCATGCTTCTGTCTGCTATGTGCAAAAACAGGCGGCTTCTACCTCACAGGCCCCCGCCTCCTATGGTGCTGACCCTTTGAGGCAATTTCCAGGCCTTGCCCCCAGGGCAGAATGGACCTCCTCCACATTGATGTTTCTCTCTCTCTCTCCCTCTCTCTCTCCCCCGTCCCTTCCCTCTCTAAAAATAAATAAGTAAAATCTTAAAAAAAATATTAGCATTTACTTCTTGGCTAGTTCAGAGTACCTCAGCAGCCCCCTTCCCTAAGATTTGTGAGGCACTGGATCCTCCAGATGGAGGAAACTGTGGGCGGAAACTTGCCGGAGCCATGGTGGAATGAACATGCCGGAGTAATTCATTGTGAAAATGAAGGAGACGAGAATGTATAAAATACATTTAAATGTTTAAAGGACTGAATTCTGTTACCACTATGCAGATGAAGTGTCAAAGCATTTTTTTTTTTATGGAACAATGCTAGAGGTGGTCTCTCTGTCACGCAAGGACCAGTGACAGCTGCCAGCCACGCTGTCCTCCCAAAAGACCCCGCATGTGTGACAGACGCCTGCTGGCCAGTCACTGCAGATCTGTGTCCTGCAGATGAAGGCAAAGAGTCACCTTGCCCAACCGCTGGGTCCCGATGATGAGGATAGCCCAGGACAGTCACCAGGAAAAACAAAGAAACACAAAGACAGCACTCACCAGGAAGAACCAAGACGGCTGCCCTCTGGCATGCACATGGTCCAGGGAGAGGTGGGGCAGGTGGCCCCTCGGGCCTGGGCTGGAGGGGGGCTGTCACCTGCCACCTTGCCTCGGGCCACCTATGCAAACAGACGAACATGCCTCTTCATCAGACAATGCAAAGTTCCCAAATCCAGGATAATACAGTAAAAACAGCAACAACAACCACAAAAAACTGGCCATTGTGGCAAGTTTCAACTGATCTGCAAAATCAAAGGGCCTTGACAAGTCCAGGTTACCGCCTCTGTCTCCTTTTCCCTAAAACACAGGTGGCAAAAACAAGATCCTCGGGCCGAATCCAGCCTCCACCTTGTTTTATCCTGCCTGGCACCTTGTTTCTACCCAGCAGCACCACTAAGCTCTCGCTTAACTGTTAAGGAGTAGTTACATTTTATACAGTCCTAAAATTAGCCCTTTTGGCTAATTTGGCTACATTTGGCCCTTTGAAGGAAACGGCGAGGCTGATGTGGCCCCGGTGAAAACGAGGTTGATGCCCCTGGTCTAAAAGCTCACAGCATGTGGGCTGGGACTGACGGCAGGACAAGCGGGCCCTGATCCATCTTTACTGGGGGGTTTTCAGCCTGGACAGAATTCCCAGGACACCTCCAGTGCTTAATTAAAACCACAGTAACCAGTGACTGTCTCCACTATTTGGAAACATTACAATGAGGATTAAGGTTAAAAACATACTCCAAATCCACACAGAGAAGACAAAATTAAACTAAAACAACTAGTCAATCCAAAAGTGCTTGTTAGAGACTGCCAAAAAAATCACAAAGAAGCAAAATGATTTTACTAGTTGAGACATTTTCTTATTGTTTTAGTTTCCAATGCACGGACTCATGGAAGTGGTCCTGTTCCCAAACTCTTCCTGAGCCTTACAGGAGACCCCTCGGGAGTTATTTTCCTCAGCCTGGGTGCCGGCTCTGTTGGGTCGTTCCGTCGGAAGATCATAGAATTTCAGGGGAACCTGAAGAGGTTCCCGCAGAAGAGCATTTACAGTGTTTCTGTAGTACACACAGCAAGGTAACCTGAGCATCTGCCCCCCAAAAAAGCAGAAACAAAACCAGGCAGCCTGCTTCCCACGAATCCTCTCGGACACTGTGTCTCTGTGGCTTCCGAAGAGCAAAGCCCAAAGGGCCAAGACCGTTTCTGCCAAGGGCTGAAGAGTGGTGTGTGGTTCTGAGCGAAGCCTGGGAAGCACCGAGGAGCCCACCACCACACCAACAAGTGGGAACCACCCTCCAAGGGGCCGTACCAAGGGGAAATGGCCACCTTGGGAGCCGTACTCAGCTGACTCGAGGCTACAGCAAGACAAAAGAACCCCTCCCACGTGTCAACTGTGATGCAGCAGAGGAAGCAGGTCTCAGGTCAGCGGCTGCACCCAAGGTCATGGCTGGACTAGCCTGTTTCCCAGGCTGCGCACACCAAGACCACCCATGCCCGACCCCGTTCCTGACCCTGTCCACATCTTGAAAAGCAGTACATAGGAGGTTCTGGTAAAGCTGGTGGCATGGGTGAATGCTGTGCTCACCTCTTCCCACAACCACATCAAAATTATAACAAAATCGTAGAGAGATCAGCCCAGAGAACCATCTGAGCACTAGATGAACAGAAGTCCTACAACTAAGGATACGAAGAAGAAGCCTCGTCGAGCCTGGTAGGAGGGGCAGACACGTGGAGTAGGTCGGTTTCCTGCCCACACATAGCAACTGAGAATCAGCAGGGACACCTGAGCCATGGAAGCCCCTGCTGAGGGGGGAGGGGTCCCTGCCCCACACTGGGCTTCCCAGCCTGGGGCTCTGGTGCCAGAAAGAGGAGTCCCCACAACATCTGGCAGTGAAAACCAGGGGGGATTCCGTCCAGGTGAGATGGAGAGCTTCTGGAGACCCAGGTGTCCTCTTAAAAGGCCTGCACACAGACTCACTCACTCACACTCACCCTAAGCTCCAGCAAAGAGATGTTAGCTTGAGAGGCACCAGGGCTGACGGGGAGAAGCTGAATTGTGCGGCTTCAGGGCAAGGGATGCAGGGACAGCTGCCTTGTCCTCGTGTGAGCTCTCTTCCCACACGGCTGGCAGATGGGCGCCAAACCTGAACCTGCACTAACCTGGTGAACATGTCCGCCTCACCCGGGTGCCCCCTGAGGCCCGGCCCCCCAACTCTCATGTCATCGGCAGCTCTCTCCAGGGCTCTGCCTCATGGGTAGCCAGCCTTCACCCGAGCTGCAGACTTTCTTCAAAACTCTCCAAGGTCCGCGGATCCCAGGCAGGTGGTGGTTGGCCTCAGAGCACCTTGTGCCTGGTGCTGAGTGGCCCCAGGCCTGGCACTGGGGAGAGCCAGCCTCAGGTCACAGTGTGACCTCTCCCAGGCACCTTTGGGCCCAGCAAGGCAGCTACCAACCTCAGATCACTTTGTAGCTCCTACCAGGTGGTCCCAGGCTGGACGTGGACAGCAGCTGACCTTGGCCTGAACCGGAGCCCCTCCCAACAGGCCCCAGAATTAGCACAGCCAGTGGCCGGCTTCAGAATACAAAAGAGCATCACCTTATTAGCACCACAAATGGTACAACCAGAGGGTGGTCTGGGGAGAACCTGCCTTTGCAGAGTCAGCTCCCTCCCAGCAGCTCCCCCACTGTGGCTGTGGCCAATCTTCCCAGCCAGCCTCACACAACACGCCAACAGCAATCAGGCCTCAACTACAGCAGGAGGGGACACGCCTAGAGCACCTGGCTCAGGTGACCAAGAAGACTTGGTCATTGGTGCCCATAAAACACCTACTACATAAGGCCACCCTACCAAGCCTGGGAGACATAGCAGATATACCTAATGAACAGAAACAAAACAGAGAGGAAGAAAAAATAAGGAGACAGAGAAACATGTCCCAAATGAAAAATAGGAGACAACTCCAGGGAAAAATAAATAAACTAACTGAAATGGAGGTGAGCAATCTACCAGGTACAAAGTTCAAAACAACGGTTATAAGGACGCTCAAGGAATTTAGGAGCATATATGAACTCAGTGAGAACTTCAGCAAAGAGATAATAAACATGAGAAAGGACACAGGAATCATAAAAAAGAACTAGTTGGAAATGAAGAGTATGATATCTGAAATGAAGAATCCACTAACAGGTGTCAGCAGCAGATTTGACGAGCAGAGGATTAAATCAGCAATTTGAAAGACAAGGTAGCAGAAAACTCCCAATCAGAACGATGAAAAGAAAAAAGAATCATCCCTAGCTGGTGTGGTTCAGTGGATTGAGTGCTGGCCTGTGAACCAAAGAGTTGCTGGTTTGATTCCCAGTCAGGGTACATGCCTGGGTTGCAGGCTGAGCCCCCAGTAGGGGGTACATGAGGGATAACCACACATTGATGTTTCTCTCCCTCTCTCCCCCTTTCCCCTCTCTCTAAAAATGAATAAATAAAATATTTTTTTAAAAAGGAAAGAAAACAGAATCAAAAAACCCAAATGAGGACAGTTTGAGGGACCTCTGGGACAATATCAAGCGTACCAACATTTGCATCATAGGGTTACCAGAAAATTAGAGACCCAGGAATTGAAAACCTACTTGAAGAAATAATGATGGAAAACTTCCCTAATCTGTAAAGGAAGTAAACATACAAGCCCAGGAAGTGCAGAGAGTCCCAGACAACATGAACCCAAAGAGGCCCACACCAAGACACATCATAATTAAAATGCTAAAGATTAAAGATAAGGAGAAAATCTTAAAAGCAGCAAGAGAAAGATAGTTAGTTACCTACAGGGGAGTTGCCATAAGGCTGGTAGCTGATTTCTCAACAGAGACTTTGTGGGCTAGAAGGGACTGGCAGGAAATATTTGAAGTCATGAAAAACTAGGACCTACAGCCAAGACTCCTCTACCCAACAAAGCTCTCATTTAGAATTGAAGGGCAGATAAAGAGCTTCCCAGACAAGAAAAAGCTAAAGGAGTTCATCACCACCAAACCAGTATTTCGAGAAAAGTGCTAAATAAAGGGAAGAATGAAGCATTTATCTTGTCTTCCTCTATGAAAGGAACCAGTGGGCAACCAAGTTTTAAATGAGGAAAAGCATCTCTTCCTAGAGTGTTTTAGCAATTCAATAAAAAAGAAATGATAGCATTAGACTTTCACAGTTTTTCAGTTCCCAAGGAGTTCATAGCTCCAGACACTAATCATCACTGTCAATAGTGGGCATGAAAGAGAGAGGAAGAAGGAGGAAGAGGAGGAGGAGGGGGTGGGGGAGGGGAGGCAGAAGGGAAGGGAGAGGAAGGAAGAGGAAGGCAGACATGTGCCTCCTGAGGAAAGAGCATGCCACCCCCTTTAGCCTTGCCAAAGGGATTGGGAATGAGACCGATGAAACCTCTAGTTTCAGCTGCGGGCGTTCAGGGATCACGGAGTGCAGAGGAAGACGCAGATCCGCGCGGGGAGTCCGCCCTCAGCCAACGCCAGCCGGTGGGAAACTGTCGTTTAGACGGATGGAGGGGAACCTGTAAACCTAATGAGAATTAAAGGACATTACACAAGTTTCATAAAGGCATGCTGACACTACAGAGACGAGGAGTGTGTACCAGGTGAAAGGACGAAAGAAATAAAACAGCAGGAAGTAATAACCCTGCAAGGCAGGCGAGTGTTTGCTTTGGGGGGAGGGAGGGAGTTGAGTGGACACGGAGGGGCCTCGGGGGGGACGCACAGCTCCATTTCATGACGTGAGCAGTGAGGAAGGGATGTTCAAAATACATTATGAAGCCACACATCTGTTTTATGCGGTTCTCTCTATGTCTTCTGTTTTATACTTTGTTGAAGTGGGGGGATAGGAGAAAGAATTATTGGGATGGCCAAGAAGTCCATATGGTTTTTTTCCATAAAATAAAAGACACAGGTTTCATTTTTCATCAATAATTTTATTGATTTGGATATTTTGAATATGCCGGCTCGCTCCCATTATATTGGTATAATGCTAATTTTTCTCAATTAATGTCTCTATTTGATCACTATCAACTTTGACTGGTCTACCCGACCGTAGAGCATCATCCAGTAAGAAATCTTCAGCACAAAACTCTGCAACCACTTTTGACATGTTTGATCAGTCACAGCACCTTCACGGATCTTTTTTTTTTTTTTTTGCATTTTAGTTGCATTTTTACCTTTCTTGAAAAGATAAAGCATGTTACATGCCAAAAATGTTATGTGTTTTCTTCTATCTTCAATATTAAAATGGCTGCACGAAAATTCATCAATTTTGATTTTTTTCCCAAATGCCCACTGATATGACAGCTGTCACAACAACATTGTTTCAAATGACATTAAAGACAACTAAGGGCTACTAGAATCATCATATGAAAGAAACCAAATGAACTTTTTGGCCAACCCAATATGTAGATTTCAGGACATCTCTAACGTGGGAGTCATGGCACTGGGCCCCTGGGTACCACAGGGCAGTGACCCAAGCAGGGTGCGCTGCAGAGGAAAGGACAAGCAGGTCTCCTCGCCCCCTCCACGGATGCATTGCCTGGCAGCTGCGGGAGGAATGCAAGTTCTGAGAAGCCAACACTTTTCTCAGCACTTCGTCTCCCTCATGCCCGGATCTCAAGAACTGCCTGCTAACTGAATAACTGACAACACGTCTCAGCCAGAAAGGACCCCGGAATTCACCCGGCCCACTGACATCGCATCTCTGGGGCTCATTTAGAAGGCAGACCTGCTGGCCTGGGGCCGAAGCCGACTTTACACCAGCTCCCCAAGCCACTCGGACACATTCTGAAGCTGCACACCCCGGTCCCCCCAGCTCCACCGCCCTTTCCTCAGGGGAGAAAGTGGCACCGTAGGAGGAGGGGCACGACAAGTTGCTGTGTAGCAAATTGGGCCAAAATGGGGCTAGCACCGCCTTCTCCTCCTCCTGCCCCTCCACCCACCCCAGTCTGCTGCCTCGTCCTCTCCCCTTTTCAGAGGCAGGCGGCCACGAGGTGCCACTGTGAATAAAAAAGACTACGTCCCCGCCTCTCTGGTGCTACCCACTTAACAGGTGACATTGGAGCTGGGATGTGAGGGAGAGCAGAAGTGGAGGCGGGGTCAGAGCTGTCCAGGCAGTGAGGGGACACCTAGGGCCCAAGGCAGAAGGAACCAGGAGGCAACCTTCCCTGAGTGCTCCTGGACTCACCTTGGCCCCTTCTGTATCTCACACTGGGCTGTGTGTCCTGCTCATCTTGGGGACAGAACAAGTCCTTCTGCCTCTGCCCAGCCCGGTGATTCAGCAGGGCTAGGGGAAATCCCAGGAATATGTATTTTTTAAAAAGCTTCTCCACTTATTCTTATGTGCAGTGCGGTCTGGGAGCCTCTGGCCTAGGGGATTCGAGGGAAATGAAGACAGTGAAGATGAAGGGACGTGCGAGCTTAGAATCCCTTCTCGGACTCTCCGCGTGGTCGCCTGTCCCGTGGGAGTGGACATTCCTGCTCCGTGGGTTGGATCGGGGTGGCACCAGATAATGTCAGCCGAGACCCAGCCCGGGCCTTGCTACCTCGGTACACACAGAGTAATTAAAGCCAGGCCTCTGGTTTCTGGGAGGGCTATTTTTAGAAGGAAGGATTATTTTTTATCACTCTGCCAAATATTTGATGGTTTGGGGGAAACGGCGATTGCACCTCTCACAAACCTAGAACAATTCCCGTCCCTTCAGCTCACCTGCAGCCCCACTGAGAGCAGGAGACTCAGGGTCAAGGCTGTTTTAAATCTCTACCCTCCCCCAACCCACCCCCAGCCTCGCTCCATTCCTAGCTGGCCCTGTGGGCGACTGATCTTTCCCCTAAAAATAGTCTGCGGTGCAGAGGCTCCATCCAGATTGGATTTCACCTCGTGCTCCCCAGGCTGTCAGCCTGGCATCAGTGTGGAGGTTACGCTATCGTACAGACGATCTCTCCTGGCGCAAGAGAGGCCTCCGGGGTGTGCATTCTTGGCGGTGGGGCCGTTCTGTGCCAAAACGTCCAGATCTGAGAAGTTGGGCAAGAGATTTCTTTGCACCACAACTATTCTTGCTAAATCAGCACAGTCTCTTGGACTGTTTTCGTGGGAAGGCCACACCGAGCCCACACAGCACAATGAGGGCACGGAGGGGGAGAAGCGGGGGTTTCTCCAGAGTCTGCGCCTAGGGATCCTCACAGTTACTCTCAGGCAGAACGCCTAGCACCTTCGCTCTTAAAGCGGGAACCGGAACAGACGATGAGCTAAAAGGGAGACAGGAAGGCCTTGGTGGGGAGAGAGAGAGAAAGCAGACAAGGGCGATGGGGGCGTCTGAGGTCGAAGCTGGCGATCGTTCCTCCCTCCGGACCACTGCTCAGGGCTCTCCCCATCAGGCTCCGCTGTGGCTGAGCCGGGCTTGTCCATGCTGAGCCCGCCTTCCACCTCAGTCTCACCCCTAAATAGAGGCCGAAGTCCCTGCCTCTGTCCTCTCAATTGACACAGGACAGTTGTGCTCAGCAAACTTGATTGAAGCTTTAGAGGGAGCTAGGCCTTTCCAGACACAAGGGGGCCCCCTACTGGCGGTCTCTCTTCTCAGCCCTGTCCTGCAGCCACACCAGGAGCAGGATCCCCTCAAACGCTAGTGTTTCCCATGCCCGGCCTCAGGAAGGTGCTACTGATATTCAAACAAGGACCCGCTTGCCCACTCTCGCATGCCTGGGTTGGAGGCTGGCTTCTCCTTCTGTCCTTTGGAAGTCATCTGTGGATTCCCTTTTTTTCTGGGTCCACAGGACTCAGGAGAGTCACCTCTGATCTGCCAAGGCAGGAGCCGCCTGGCCGAGCCACCTCCACCGGGCCCCAGGCCCTGGGGCTCAGGCAGGTCTGACGGTCTAGGTAGGAGGCCCTGACCTCTGCAGTGTGACCAGAGACTCAACAGGAAGACTGTTCGCCACACAGCAGCTCCCTGCAGGAACCGTTAGAAACGGTGTCGTGCTTGAGTCTCTGTTTCCACTCGCCCACGTCCTGCATGTGGAAGGATTTGGGGGAAATGGAAGTGGTCAACAGAGAAGCTTCAATGTGCCCCTGGACCGGGACCTTTCCCTTAGTTGCCACTCAAGAACCATTCCCTACTTGCACTGCAGCGCCTCCTGTGGGGCAGTGAAGTCAGCACAGGGATCGAAGCTCAAAACATGGTTTGGAAAAAAGGGAGTCACAAAAGAGATCATAAATATTTGTACTAAATAAATTACATACACAAACACACACATACATGCCAGGCAATACTGAGTAGAAAACAAAAAAGTAGAACAGCTCGCTAGAACACCATAGGACAATTTTTTTCCCCATGTTTTACGAGAGCATGGCTTCCATGTAGCCCCTGTCTTTGAATATCCTGTTAACTGCAGTAGAACAACATGGATTATAAAGATCTGTGGGGTTCTGGGCCCCTCCACCAAAACTTTTATTCTTGTAGCTGTGTTTCCTTGTTTTAGTGCTCATTTCCTCATTGTCAATCCATAATCGCTTCTGACTGCCACCCCCGGCAGGCATGCGCCCCCCTCTGCAGCCCCCCACCTCTGCAGCCCCCCTTGCCCGGGTGCCCCTTCCTGCTGAGCCCACTACTCCTCCCACCCCCTCCCTATGACTTGCTTCTTCTGAGTCCAGGCAGCTTCAGGAACAGAATATGCCTTCCTTTTAGGATTTCAGGGGGTGATTTCAAGGCCACTGAGTTGACAAATGTTCCTGAAGTTGGGGTGTGATGAACAGAGCTCATAAAAAGGTGGGGCCGGAGCTGAGGTGGACCTGGGGGGCACCAGACTGAGGAGGTGGCTCAGCATTTCCCCAGCGCGTTTCATTGAGAGAACAATGAAAATGCTTGAGTATGACAAAGCCCCACGACTCAGGCAACGTCTTAGGAAGAAGAATGGAACTGGATACCCATGATTTGGAAGGTTATAAAGAAGAACCCTTTTGTGCAGTAAACACTTTTGTTCAGAAATTCATACTTACTTTGTTTTATGAATTGTTGGTTGATATCAGTTAATTTAATTTCATAATGGTTTGTTCGTGGTTTGAGACGCTTCAAATGTTCAAAAAACTTATCAGCCCTGGCCGGTGGCTCATTTGAAGCATCATCCTGTGCACCAAAGGCTGTGGGTTCGATTCCCAGTCAGGACACATACCTAGATTGTGGGTTCAACCCCCAGTTGGGGTGCATATGGGAGACAGCCGATTAACATTTCTCTCTCTCCCCCACCCCCACCTTCTTCTCTCTCTAAAACCAATAAACATATCCTTGGGTGAAGGTTAAAAAGATAAAAAGGTATCCTTCCTTAAGGACACTGAACATTTTTAACAAATTATCATATTTAATTAGTCAAGTGGAGGTGGTAATAGACATTATCCTTCTCTTCGGTTGAGAAAACTAATACAGGCACCACCTGGCATACAGGCACTACAGGCATAACTTGCCCGATCCCACGTGACCAGAGAGTGGCCACATGGGGACTCTGTGTTGTCCTTGACTGACATCAGCCCCTGGGACTAGGCTGCGGGGTTACCTGGAAACGCGCTTGGGGATGAACTTCAAGTTGGTGCTGCGGAGAGGCGTGGCCAATGGCTGTCCAACAGGGTCCCTGAGGCGCTCGGAGGGGAGTTAGTGTGCGTGCCTCCCGGAGTGACATGCTCCAGCCCCAATTCAAACTCAAGCAGCACGTCTCTAGGCGCTGGGGTGAGCTGGGAGCGTGCTTGAACCAGACTTAGAAGAGGAGGCATGGATTCAAAGCAGATGGGGCTCCGACCCTCCCCTGACCCTGAGGAACTACCCTTTCTGCTTGGTACCAGCGGGTGGGAATCTCCTGCTGGGGGGTGGGTGGCAGTGGCATTGGGAACCTCTGTCAAGCCCAGAGCCATCTCTCAGTGCTGCGCCGTCTCCGCAGAGCCCTGGGAGGGGCCCCGCCAGACCCCAGTTTCCAGCCCCAGGTTTTCAGCATAAAGGAAACTGCTTCTCCGCAGGAATCATTAAGGAACTGATAGCCATCTGTTGCCAAGAAGCAATTCTTCCAAGACGGTGGAGCAGAGAAATCCCGCGGATGGTCCCCAGTGATGTAGGTTTGCCCCCAGAGGCCATCTGGCGTGGAGTCAAGAAGCGCAGCCAGAAACCGATTCCCATTTTTTTTTTTCTGCGCTTGCAGTTTTCCTAAGGGCCCAGGCATGGGAAACTCGCCGGCACCCCTGGCCCCGACAGCCAGGGGGAGCAGCGCTATTTGTCCTCCCGCCTGGGAAAGAGAAGGGTCCTTTGTGGAGCAGCTCGAGGAGGCCCGGCGCCAAAGGCGCCGCTCCCAGCCTGCAGAACAGCCCGTCGGCGCTTTTCAGGGCTGAGAAAGCCAGGCTCGCTGCCGCCTTGGCTGGGCGGAGGGACCTGGGTCACTGGTGGTCGGCCGGGACTCGCAGCGGGGAGCACAGAAGGGTGGGAAATGTCAGACCTCTCCCGACTGAGGATCGGCGCCGGGGAGCTGGGGGAAACCTCCGCGGCCGCCCTCGCCCCGTGGGGCTGAGAAACGCTGCCGGCCACGGTCCCACAGCCTTGTGCCCAGGGGGCCGCCCTCCCGGAGCCCGGAGGTCTGAGCCCATCGGGCACCGGCCTGGCGCCTCTGTTTGCGGGACAGTCCCTGCGGCAGCCCCGCCCTTGTTGCCTGGCTCCGCAGGGCGACACCGCGCTGCCCTGATAGTCGTCCCCCCAGGAAAAGGTTCATTTCCAGAAAAACTCCTCCTCCGCCTCCATCCAGCCGCCCAGGCAGTCGGCCCCGGAGGCTACCGCGGAGCACCCCTTCTTGCCCCAGCGTCTGCAGTGACCCAGGTCCCGGGAGCAGCAGTTCCAAACGCTTTGGGATGTTACTGGAGGCCGTGATCGTGGAGAGCGAACAAGGACTCGAAATCAGGCTCTACCCCTTTGTCACAGTTTCTACACTGATCAGGCTGCTTAATTTTTCTGTGTTTCAGTGACCCCTTCTGTACAACGGAGACAGGAATTCGTACAGAGGAAGGCGCTAAGAATTAACTGAGAACCTTGAGTGCGCACCCAGCACCACCCCGGTCACTGGCGGCTGCTGCTCTTTGGATTCCTCTGGCCCGCCAGGCAGGCCCCTCTCTCCGGGGTCCCCGCAGGACCCTTCTCTGTGGACATCTGCCCTCTGCTTTCTTGGGTGATCTTGGCTGCAGCTGCTATCCTTCCAAGTAAATGCATTCCCTTAAATATCTCTTGGAGACCTACTGTGTGCAGGCCTGGGCCGCGTGCTCCATCCTGCCCCCCTGTGCTCACAGTGGAATGAGACAAGGAGAGAAGCCAGCCCAGAGGAGCAACTTCACAGGGTCACTGGCAAGGCACACACGTGGCCTGGAGAAGCCGGGTGAGGGGGTGGGCGCTTCAGGAGCTGAGCGTGGTCTGAACAACTCCCTTATTCCAGCAGGAATCTGGTTCCACGGCCTATGCCAGGTCTGGGGCTTGGACTCCAGGGCAGGGAGCCAGGCTTGGCAGGCAGACTCTGAGGGGCAGCCCAAAGCCAGAGCCCAGAAGAAGAGAAGGGCACTTACTCTCTTTTTCCTCTGTCCATTCCCCATTGCTGAGCAGGTTTCAGGAGGTGAACTTACTCAGATTCAACAAATATTTATTGAGCGTTTCATAACATTGCCACCCCCAGGCACCTGGCTGGTGTCCCAGGCAATCCCCAGGAGGGGGACAGAGCTCCGCTTTTATTTGTACATTGAAGACCGAACCCAGCCTCTAAGTGCAGCGTGCACAGGCCAGCTGCCAAGTGGTCAATGGGAACATCTGAAATCCAAAGGGTCACAAATAGACACGTGGATGGAAGGATGGGTCGACCTCTGACAGGCACACCACTCTTTCTCTTCATCTGGCCACACTCCTCCCGGGGCAGTCTGGGAGGGTGGTGCCTCCATTCGGGGACAACCCTCTCAGGGCAATAACGAGGGTGGGAGGGCTGTTACCGGGCAGAGCTGCCCAGGGGAAGAAGGCAGGCGACACCCTAGGAGCAGAGAGCAGGCTTCCTTGTCCAGTCATTTATAGCTCTGTCAAGTTTCTGATTCAGTCCTTGAGAAAGAAAAGCATCTAGGATACTTTGTTGCTTCCGAAAGTGTCTGATGAAAAATAATTTACCAGGCTCAGAGTCCAGTCATTTTTCACCACGATGGTTGTGAGGGCCAGTGGGCTCTGGGGCCCAAGAACCGAGATCTGGGTGTAGCTGGTGACATCTGGAGAAAGTGGGGTTTCCGTTAAGAATAGCTGTGTGGTTTAGTGGTTAAAAATGAGGTCTTTTAGGTCAAACAGAGGCCGATTCTAAAGTCTACATGGTCTGGCCAGGGGATGGAGGCGACCCCCTGTGCAGCCCCTACTCCCCTCAATGTGCCCCTCAGACATCTGTGTGGCTTTCCTGATACACACCAACCCCCAGAAGAGCCTAGTGGGCCGGGCTGAGCAGTGAAGGTGCCAGCTCCGTCCCTCTCTGTGTGATGGAGGGGAGGTCTTTCTCTCCTTCTACCCCCAACCTGCTCAAGATAACTTGGGTCTCAGCTACTCAGATTTTCCCTCTTCCCTCCCACCTAAAGAGAAGTTCGGTCTCCATTGGCCGAGTTATAAAAGGTGTGGACGACACTGGAAACAGGGGCAGCTAGGAGGTGGGGGTTGGTGGGCAGAGTCTGAGGGATTCTGGCAAAGGGGGGGTTCCCGGGTATCTGTTGCCTGCTGGGAAAGAGACAGAGAGAATCGGGAAGGGCTGGAGGACTTAGGGATCTGTTCCAGTAATATTCCTTAATTCTTCCTTGTGAGCCAAAAAATAATTTGGTTTTAATTAAGTTTAATTAATTTTGGACTGCATGTTTTTAAATGCATCTCAGTGCATAAGGTGGGCCCTACCGGGCCTCAGAGCATATCTGGGTTACAGTGGTATCTTCAGAGCCTGTGATAGAATCTGACAAACACCAGGTATCTCAGCTGAGGACCAGAATGACCACCTGAGCCCTGGGGACAGGGGTGAGGTGAGGATGGGGGAGGGGTGGGCATGGGCAAATACCTGAGCCATTTCCAGCATCCTAGCCGCAGTGATGCCACCATGAAGGGAGCTGCCATAGAAGGGTGCAGAAATCTGGAGAGATTCGCTCAACTTTACAGTAGATCACTTAGGGGTACATTTTCTGCCCTCAGTAATTCCCAGCAGCCACCTGTCATCACACGGCAAAGACCTCGCCAGCCGCCAGCCACCCACAGAGAAGCAATCCGACTCTCTCTCCTTAGAGCTTAGAATTGGGATGGACACATCGGTCACGGCCTGGGCCGGTGCCTTAGCGCAGACCCAGCAGCAGAAACTGTCTGCAGAGGGAGAAGGGAAGAACAGGGACATGGAAGAGGGAGCAGGAAAGAGGCCGGTGTGCGCTGGCCGGGCAGCTCCCCTGGCTGGAGTGCAGCACCTGACTCACACCCCGGTCCTGGCGCGCTCGGGGGACAACTGAGTGATGTCTCTCTCTGTCTCTTCCCCTCTCTCTCTCCCTTCCTCTTTCTCTGAAAGTCCATAAACAACATATCCTTGTGCGAGGATTTAAAGAAAAAGCCTGTTGGAAAATAAACTGAACTAAACAAGCCAAACTTGAGTCCTTCCTCCCCACTGGCCCATCGTGCCTTATCTCCCGGCCACGGCTGTCTCCGAGATTCCCCCGCAGGATGGGGCCCGTGGGAGCAGGGCCTGAGAGCCGCTGGGTGGGGTCGAATATTTATAACCACGTTTCTGGATTTTAAAGAAAACCGGTCAGGATTCAGAATGAGGCCATGGAAATCCCCGTGCTTTCTGCCAACCTTTCTAAGAATACAGTAGATCTGAGAATTCCCAGAACTCAAAAAAAAAAAAAAAAACCCCACCAAAACTGCAAATGTTTGGGCTGCTGAGCCCGGCAGCGGGATACAAGTTTCCACCACGTAGGGGACCATGCCATTTGTCTTAGTCAGTGATGGGACACTGTGGAGAGAGAAAGGGGCCCTATGAGTCATCATTCCAGGATAGCGGATTTATACACAGTGTGTCCCCGGCAAACAGGGACACGGGGTCGCCTCCTCCACAGGCGGCTGAGCTCCCTGCCTCCTGGTGGCCAGCCCGCAGACCCTCTGGTGCAGGCACGAGCACATGCTGGTGCCCCAACCTTCTCCACGTGGTCGGTGGGGGGCAGGGTGGGGATGCCCCCACACACGGGGACCATCAGAGAGTGGAAGTGCTGAGGCAGGTGTGTGCTCCCCCGAGCTGTCGCTTCAGCAGCAGAAACCGACCCTCCCAAACAAGCGCTCTGTGTTCCAGAAGGAACCGGAGTTTGAGGTCAATATGGGGGGAGGCTTCCAAGCCTTCCTCCCAAATTACCAAAACGATCAACTCCAGGGCACGACCCGGTCCGCATGTGGGGTTCCTGCACCCGGGGGCCAGGGTCTGGGGATGCAGAGAACGGGGTGCTGTGTGTGGGGGAGAGGAAGCCCTCGGCCAGGAGTGCCATTTGGAGTGACTGGCCCCAGACCAAGGAGGCAGACAGGCACCAGTGTGGGGGCCAGGAGGAGGGAGGGGGACTCTAGCTGGAGAGGCTGGGGGCACTTCGTCTGGAAGGCATGGCAGGCAGCCAGGAGGTGGACAAGGAGGGGGCCTAGCTGGCAGAGAGAACGGGGCTCAGCGACCTCCAGGAAAGGTGATGTGGAGGGTGCACTTGAGATACTCACAGGGGCAGATGAGCAGAGAACCAGGAGTCAGGGCACGAGCCAGGCCCACCTAGAACTGTGGGGGTCGGTCATGAAGACAGATAAAGACCCCTGGCTCACTCTAACCTTCTACCTCTGTCTCATACCAAAAACAGCCTTGTGAGCATGCGTGTGTGTACACCTCGGCCCAGTCTCTCCACACCAGCTCATAGACCTGGGCCACCCCTCGGGCGCACAACCAAGGACTCGGGCGCACAACTGTCAGGGAGGAGACGGACCTAGGGAGGTGGCATCACAGACCTGGACACAGGCTCAGAGCACTGGAGCAGGTATTTCGGAGTCCCAGGCACCAGTGCATGGTGGGAAAGAGAGTCCACAGACTCTGGGTAGCTAGGTTCCCTGAGCCCCAAGGACGCCATGCCTCCTTGGCCAGATGCACAGCTTCCTCGGCTTCCTCTGTCCCCGGTCTACATATGCTGCAAAGGATGTGTTTGCAGACTGAGGTTGCCTGATCACCATGGTGACGGAGAGGCGCGGCCTGCAGAGCACAGGTGTCCTATAGATTTAGAGACAGCAGTTAGAAAGGCTGCCGTTGCATCCAGTTGGGGCACGTTACTGGCTGGTGGGGGCATCGTGGTGCAGTTGCAACAATAAAACAACAAAGAGGTCAATAACCGTGGGTCGTGACCCTACCAAAGTCTCACTGATACCTCCATGCAATGCGTGGGAGACAGGGTGCTCCCTCTCAACCTCTCAGTTCAAAAGAGTAAATAATTATCAACAATGAAAAAATGCAATGCTGCCATCAATTAAGTAATTCATTATGAAACAATGAAACTAAATGTTTGAAACAGTGAGATTTTCCTTTGCAGAACCATTTGGAATCCAACCAACTGCTGGTTCCTGAACCAGCTTGTCCTAATCAAGCTTTCGCTCCCTCGGGCAAGGCCCAGCTCCCAGACTGTCGTCATTCTGCCGCAGTGAAACAGAGAGAAGGTCGACTTGAAGTGGACACCAGGACTTGGGACACAGTGGTCACTGTCCCCTGGGGGTCCTACCTGCCCCACATCTGAACAAGACACAATGCTGATGATATTCCAAAGAAGGGGTGCCAGTTCAAGAAGTGAGTGTGCAAAGGAAACACCCAAACCCTGGTTCTGTGAGCCTTGAACTCCTCACCCGCCTCCAGAGGAAAGGGCCAGGCTGATGGTGGTGAAGGGAGGGGTTCCTCCCGGGGGCCACCAGTGGAGCTCCCCACGAGCTGGGCCCCACCTCTCTGGCTGGGGACCTGGCTGCCTGTCCTCTCCTCCAGCCTGCAGGCCTGGGCTTTCCTGGGCAGCTCAGAGAGCTCCCTCTGTCGCCCCTGCTGTAAATGGCACCCGGGGCACTGGTGCCTGCCTCCCACAGCAGGAGCAAAGGCAAGTGGCTGCATGTGGGTGGCCAGCACCTGCGAGTTCTCCCGGGCGACAGAGGACACCCAGTGCAGGTGCAGAGGCTGCACCATCAGGGCCTGTCCCAGGGCAAGCCTGGGGAAGGGAAGGGGCAGGAGAGAGGCGGCTGGGCCCTTTCGCACCGCAGAGCAGTCCCACAGCCCGAGTTCAGCCACCTGCATGATGGGTGACTGCAAGGGGCTCACAATTGCTGGAGCCCGGGGCACTGGAGGGCACAGGGAGGGGACGGGGGTGGGCATACTAGGAATCCAGACACTATGCTGGGGCAGGGGGGTGGGGGATGAGGGGTCTTGGGAGGTAGTTTAAGAAGGGTAGGTAAAGGGGGAAGGACCAGGGTCAGACCCATATGGTAGAAGGCCAGAGCAGCGGAGGCTGGAAGCCCAGCATGGAGGACTCCACGAGGAAGGCCACCAACTGTGGACGGGAGAGACCTGGTTCTTCTTGCTGACGTACGTAAAGAATTACAGATCGGCAAATCTAGTAGCATGTAATCAGTTTATTAGTGGCCTGTTCCCATGGAAGAGAACAGGACCGGGTAGAGTAGGGGGTGAAAGGGAAAGTTTCAGGGCAAAGCAGGGTGAGGAAAGCGAGAGAGGCTGAAGACCAGGGTGGCAAGCCCCTGGGCAGCCTGAGGCCAGGTAGCCAGAGGCCTTGTGGCCCGAGAGCTAAGAACCCCTGAGAGAGAGCGAGTCCTTTGTTCTCAGGACTTATACGTTGGTGGGATAGGAGGGAAAAAAGTCACATATTGATTAACGGGTAAACGTGGCGCCAGCTTTCCTGGGGGAATGTGACTACCCAAACTTAGGGGTCAATGGGGGTCTGTCAGCTCGAATCCTTATCTTGCTCTAGACCCCATTTGTTCATCCTGTTGTGAAACAAATACGTGACTGGAGGCAGTTAATTAAATTTTGGGGTACTTTCCAATGTTATTTATGGGCTCTTTCTTTGGGCCCGGGACCCTCTCCCACATTCAGGCCTTGGGATGAAAGCACAGTTTCAAGGCTTTCATTCCTAGATGTGGAAATGTGGCATAGAATTTCAAGGACTTTCCTTCTTTCTTGCTAATATAGTGTTTCTTGTGATGCTGGAACACCTGGAGATATTATCAGACCAGGCTCAGGACTGCTGAGTCAGCGGGTGAGACTTGTCTCCTTCCTCCTCCCTGCCTCGGTTTACTATTTATTCCACCTAATTGGTAAAAGGCGTTTCCTGGCAACCAGGGTGCTGAATGCTGGCCAGTGACAGTATTGCAGTCTCAGAGTTCTTCCTATGCTGGCTCCTGATTCACAAGGAGGCTGCTGGAACCATCCGAGCAAACGCCGGTGCCTCTGTGGATGTATGGAAGCCACTGAATCGCAGATGACACTTTAAGGGGGGGGGACTTCTGGCACGTGAATTCTGTCCCAATGAAAAAGGACACCTGAGGGAGCAAAGGAGGGTGTGGACACCAGAGACATTCAATCACTAGGATGCCCTCCCCCTGCCATCCCGGAGCCTCACCGATGAGCCCAGAGACTCTGAGAGTTTTCGATGGTGCTCCGTGACCCGATTCCTGTGTGCTCTCCTTGCCACAAGATGAAAAGGTTATTATCTTACAGTTAATAATGTTTGTGTGAGGAGCAGCCCTCAGGCAAATTCCCTCCTTGGGCCTGAGGCTCCCTCCTACTGCCTGCCATTGAGTGATTTTTTCTTACTTTGAAACAGCTGTGATTAACAGCCTTCTATGCTGATTGGAGTGGCGGATGGGTAGTAATAATGTTTTGATTGTTTCTTATATGCCAGAAAACACAAAAATTGCTTTCTGTTTATTTATTTTACAGGTGAAATTCAGCTAGCACACCATTAACCATTTATAAATGTATAATTCCGTGGCATTTGGTGCATTCACAAATGTACAACCGTCAGCTCTCTCGAGTTTCAAAACTTTTTTTTTTAAGGTTTTATTTATTTATTTTTAGAGAGGGACAAGGGAGGGAGAAAGAGAGGGAGAGAAATATCAGGGTGTGGTTGCCTCTCACACGCCCCCTATTGGGGACCTGCCCCCCAACCCAGGCATGTGCCCTGACTAGGAATCAAACCAGTGACCCTTTGGTGTGCAGGCCGGCACTCAATCCACTGAGCCACACCAGCCAGGGCTAATTTCAAAACCTTTTCAAAACCCAGCACACCCCACTCCATTAAGCAGCCACTCCCTATTGCCCATCCCTCTGTCCCCTGGTACCCATGAATCTATTTTCTGTCTCTACAGACTGTCCATTCTGGATATATCTTAATAATATGTAACCTTTCAGTCTGGCTTCCTTCAGTTAGTGTAATAGTTTTGAGGGTCATTCAAGTCATAGCAGATATCAGGACTGCATTCTTTTTTCAGAGCTGAATAATATTCCGTTGTATGGATATACCACAATGTGTTTATCCATTCATCTGTCAACGGCACATATATTACTAACTCATTTAGTCCTCTCCACACCCCTGTGAGGACTGTTTTTACAGAACAGGAAACTGAGGCACAGGGAAGTGGCGTGACTTGCCCAGAGTCATATGGGTAGTAGCACAGGAGTTGGAACCCAAGCAGTGGTTCCCTTCCGTGCTTTGCTTCTCCACAGAAGAGCTGTCTCTCTTTGGGGTCAGAAAGTGAGACTAGAAAGACACGTGTAGGGAGCTTAAAAAAAGAAGTGGGTGGAGTTGTTATAAATGTTGGTAATTTGTTCCCAAGGAGGAGGAGAAAAGCAAAATAGAAGAGGAGAGGGCCAGGAAGGGGAAGACGGATGAGTCAGCAGGAGAGAAGGTGCTGGGGGCCAGGGTGAGGTGCTCGGGACAAACACGGGTTTTTGTGTGGCTGCAGCCAAGTTCTGCGACAGGCAGCCAGTTGTTTTCAGTGTTGCCTTAGAGGGACTGAGAACACAGGGAGATCTCTGCCCGGGGTGTGGGCGGGAGGAACCGCAGAAACGAAGAGCAGGATGCAGAGAGGAGAGCGACACTAGGCAAAGAAACTAACCCAGTGGGAAGATGATTGTGAAAAAACGTCAGGAACTCAGAGGAGCCTTGCCGGGGCTCAGGCCCACTGTGCAGTCAGTGGGAAGGCCTGGGTCAAGCTCACCGAGGTGTCCACAGGTCCCAGACTCCAGCTGCCCTGTGGGTCACACCGTGGGAATGAAGGGCACCACCTCTTTCCGGCGAGGAGCTGCCTGGCGCTGCTTCTCTGGACGCGTCACTGGATGTCTGGGTTCTCATAAAACCGTCACGTGTGGGGCCCCCTCCACCAGCTGGTGGAAAAAACAGGCAGGTGGAAACTTAGCAGAGTCAGCCAGGAGGCTGTGGACCCAGGGTTCATGGAGAAGCCCGCCTCTGCCAAACCTCCCAAAATTTACCCTGTTGCATTTTATGTCCTCCTATGCCCCCGGCCTTCCTAGCAACAAGTAGGGACAGCATTCAGAAAAGACTGACCAGAAGTTCGGCCTCCTCCTTCCTCCTCCCCCTTTCTGCGGATGGGTTCTCTTTGGTGATGGAACTGGCCAGCAAGGGGGAGGCCCTGGAGTAGGATGTCCAAAGGTGGGTGCCCTAAACTGCCCCCCACTCCATCACACTCACCCGAGAGGCTCCCAGATGCTGCTATGTCTGACTTTCACTCTCTGGATTCTCGGTTCTTCTGAGGCCAAGCCAGTGTGAGGCTCTGCCAGCCCCACCACTGGCTTGTTAACCTGCAGCAGCGGGGAAACATCGCTCACCTGCCACGTGGAAACCTAGTTCCAAAGGCTAGGCCTGTGCGTCCATTTGTCAAGGTGTGCCACAGTGCGTTGCTTCACCATGGGAATGCCAATCGCAGTAGACGGCCCGCCTCGACCATGGGGGAAATGGTGCACACCCATCCCCCCTTTTAGCACGGATTCCTTAAACTGTATGTAGGTGCGGAAGAGATGGCGCCAGTTGGTCCCCACTGTAAGGAGCTGCACCAAGTTCATGGCCCTCGCAATTCCTTTTACTTACTCTGTCTCCAGACAGAGTAATGCAGCCTCAGGAACTGGGCAGGCCAGCCGCGTGGAAGGAGCCTGCAGCCGGGTCAGTGCTGCCCCCTGGTGGCCACTGGGAGTTGTGTTCCCAGCTCTCCCCAAGGGGGCATCCTGCCCCCCACTTGCCTCCTCCACCTCCATCTTCTAAGATGAGGCTGGGCAGGGGTGAGGGCCGGCTGGCCTCCGCCCCATGCCAGGCCCCCGCCGGGCAATGCCAGCTGGTTTTTAAAGCCCGCTGTGTGGTGTCATGACTCCAGGAGGTGCACAGGAGTGTCTGTCAAACCCTCTTCCCAGAGAGGTCCCCCATCCACCGCGGACTTGGTGAGGACACTGGGGACTCCACTTCCCAATGCCTCACTGCCACCTGGCCACACTGATGCTCCCCCCACCTCCCACCAGGGGGCTGCAGCCTTATTGTTCTTGGTCCCTGCCTCAAAGGGGCACCAACGGGGCGATGTCCTCCTCTGTACACACACTCTGCTTCTCCGTGACCCAGTACCCAGTTCCTGAGCGTGCCCACTGGGCCCTCGGGCTGCCGCAGTCCCCGTCCACTCCTGCATGTCCTGCCCGTCCCAGACCCAGCCTCTCAGGGCTGTTCAGCCCCCACGAGAGTTCTGAGAGTCTGGGGGTGCGGGGTGGGGGAAGACCCACTGGGGCAGGCTGGACAGGGCCCGACCAAGACTGAGAGGGGCTGGAAACCCCACCTCCTGTCCAACCAGTTCGGAGGAACACAGGGGCAGCAACATCCCAGATTCCAGCAAAACCCTCCTGTCCATGTTAAGTAACTTGATGTCTTTTAAAAACACAGGTTATCTCCTGCTTTATGAAAGTTCCAGTTATGCCACTTCGTATCACGAGAGACCTCTAGTAAAACGAAGTGGCTGTAAGTACTTCTTTTAGCTAACAGAAAAAAAAAAACCTCAAAGAGGACTTCCACTTTTACAAAACATACCGCGCAAGAGCGCAGCAGCCTCTGCAGAGGCGGTGCACAGGGGCCTGGCCAGCTCCCTCCCCAGAACCTCGCTCAGCACCCCGGGGCCCAGCGCCAGAGCTCTGAACTGTGTCCCTGAGCCTCTGGACTTTCTCCATTTATTTGGGGTGCCCTTCGGCGAGTCGTGTCCTAAGGTAACTGCCTCTTCATTTTATGCCGCTTCTTCTCATGAAAGGCTTTCACAGGCATGCTCTGCCATCTCTACCTTGGAGAGCAGGGTGCCTGCAGAGGTGCAAATGCAGTGGGGGCTCCGAGAGAAGACGCCGACCTCAGCCCCCAGCACCCTGGGCCCAGCCCCTCGAAGGCCTAATGGGGGCTTTTATTTGGGTGTCTGAGTGAAAGAACTGTGCTCCTGAAATGTTCAACAGTTTTTGTTGTCTTGAAAGTAAACCACACTAAGCCACAGCTTCATAGAATCACAAGAGATTTATCCCCAGGAAAAACATCGACAACTCCCACCTCCCAACCCGAAAAAACACATCCCTTGACTTGTGAAAAGTATGGCAGAAGCTCCCACAGACACTGAGTCTGGGCTGGTGAACCCATCACTTCACCCAGCATTTGCCCAGTTTCTTCAACTACTGGCTAAGACACAGGAAACTTCTCTGTGCCTATGGGCAAGTGGACATACATTTAAACAGGAGAGACAACAGAATGAGGGAAAACACTCCCTGCTCCGCCACGTTCCTGCAGCAGCCCACACCCGGGAGCCGGCCCTTCGCCCACCAGGACTCTGTGCCCTGTTTGCTTGTAAACATCCAGGGCGAATGAACCGCCGCCGTTCCATGTGGCGTGCCTGGAAGAGCTCCCCTGGCCTGCTTCGGGGAGGGAGAGAGAAACCTGACATTGGCTGGCAGCGCCTTGCCTCACGCCACAGATGTCCTTTCTCAGAGGTGTCAACCATCTCGGTTTCCCATCCCAGAGGATTTCTGGAAGAAAACCTGAGCGGCATTAGATGCTGGAGGGTCCACAAACATCGCATCTCAAACAGTGGTTGCGTGTGGCCAGCGGGGTTTCAGGCTACCCTTTGAGAGCCTGGTGCAGAACTCAGGGAACAAGGTCCCCTTTCACTTGACCCTCCTTTGCTAATACGAGGCTGTTTTGCTGGGCCCAGCACCCCATGGGGTGAATGTTAGTGCCAAGAATGGTCTTCATTCTTTCCGTGTGCTTTGAAAGGCTGTAAAAGGACACAGGAAATTGTCAGCCCGTTTTCTGCTGCAAACAGCTGACACTAACCTTTGAACATTCTGTGGAGTGGTCCCAAATCATGGGAACCAGATTTGCTTGAAAAGCATCAGTGTTTTCATCAGAGATACTCCAATTAACCATCTCGGCCTTATTTGCAAAGAATGACATTTTTTTGTAACTCCCATTACTAGCACCATACAAAAAACATTGCTTTTCCCTCCAATTACTGTACTTCTACGGCGTGCCCTTTTGTTGAAGCACAGTTCATTTAGTAACTCCAAGGGGCTCTCTCCGCATACAAAAGCAGCAGGCACCATGCATACTTGCCAAAAAGAAGCCATCACCTGGAAATGGGGAAACACCACTCCCGGTCCACGCTCACACAGCAGTCAGAGGTAACTGCCTGAGCCCAGATGCCTTCACGCCTACGGTCAGAAGTAACCCTCACTCCAAACCAGCAAGGGAGGCAAGGCCCTGTTCTACAGCCGAAGGAACAAAGGTTCAGAAGGGAAAAGTGATGTGTGCAGTTCACGCAGAGCCGGGATTTGAACCTAGGTGGCTTGTGTTTCCTAGCACACACACGTGGCTGTACGACACGGCTGAGGCACAGGCACGCAGACCCCGGTGTCAGCAAGCCTGGCTCCAACGGCAGCTCCGCCAGTCTCCACCTGTCTGTGGGCGGAGTCACTGAACATCCCCAAACCTGTGTCCACTTGAAAAAGGGGTGATCTGGTATCTACTGAGGGTTCCGTGAAGATAATGCAGAGATACTATCTCACTGTCTGGCACAGAGTCAGTGTTCAATATGTGGACAGTTACCAGTACAAAAGGAGCAGGAAAATGAACACACTAAGTTTTGTTTACCTTTGCGAGCTTTTTGTTAGAAAGGATTTCAATTCACTTGCGTGGCAGACGAGTTTCTCTTTTCACATCAGAGAGGACACAGCAGTCTTCACCAGAGTGTCCTGGGGATTTACCAAGTGACTATTACCAAATCTGCGTACTACTTCCGTCAACAGCTTCCACAGTGGAATGTGCTAGATAATGCCCTGGGGCTTGAGGACAGCGCCAAACTTGAACTTTCTCCCACTCCCGTTGCTCTCGCTGCGTCACCAGGCCACCTACCCTTCGCTCTTTTTTCTCACCTACCATGCCCTCACCTCCACATCCTTAGGGTACTTTCTCCAAGAAGATGTGAAAGGCATAGAAGGTACGGTGAGTCAGAACATGGAGGTAGTAATGTGTGATGAGCTAATGGCTCTGAGAGGCAGGGGTCTCGTTTCTCAGCTTCAAGATTACAAACTGAGCTACACAGAAATAAGGCACATGTCTAATCCATTCTCAGTGCCGGGTACTTGTGAACTTGACAATGAAACAG
The DNA here is from genome assembly GCA_004024845.1 of Tonatia bakeri. Taxonomy (NCBI): domain Eukaryota; kingdom Metazoa; phylum Chordata; class Mammalia; order Chiroptera; family Phyllostomidae; genus Tonatia; species Tonatia bakeri. Next base: position 103,479 of record PVIA01001969.1, read on the forward strand.
GTACACCTCATTCCAGTAGGTGGCAGCAAAACTCTACCATGCGGTGCCCAATTTGGCCAGAACAGAGAATTAGAGATAGGGGTTAATGAGGGGCCGAGGCACTGCCTGTTTGCTGGCCTCCCTTACGCTTCCCTGAATATTACAGGTGTTGCGGACAATCGTGGTCAGTTCTCAGAAACCCGCAGGCCTGTAGCAGACATGGCCCCCAATATGCTTGGAAAGCCTGACGTTAATAAAAAGACAGAGTCAAGTAGCACAGCTCCCGTATTAGATTCAAGGAAAACCTTAGGCGTGACAATGGATAGATTTGTGACAGCTTTCACTGGGGTGGCAGAACACAGGTGACTCATCACAAGACAGAGTGAGACCCTGTTCTAGAAGCAGCAGCACTTGGCCGGTTAGCCGGTGGCCTACACGAACGTCTTTCTTTTGCATTCTCCAAACGAAGTGCATTGTTCACGACTCCCTAACACCAGACTCTCCATTAGAGATTAACCGGATCTCTCTTAACACAAGAATGAAAACGAACAAATGAAACCCCCTGCCTATTTACTACAGTTATTCCTGAGTATCTGATTCTGGCCTTGGAATAACAGCCAATTTAGTTCTAAAAAAGACTTTAGCACTATTATGCTGTCCAATGGCAAAAAAGACATTTTAGGTAACTAAACCTTTTCTAAGACGTTTTAATTAGTGATGGCCATCAAGCAAGGATAAATGTTTACTGTAGTGTCCCTAAATCGTGTTTTAATGCCCCACAAAATCTGCTTTAAAAATAGTACCCTGGGGAACTTACATGTGCAGTCAGGATTCTATACTGTGAATAATCTTCCTAAAATATATTTTATACTTTAGATCTACCTGTCTTATAAAAGTAATAGTATCTTTCAAGCATACTATTTAAATCCTTCTGAAGTAAACAAAAATATTAACTAATCAGAATTATCAGTTACTTCCTACTGCTTGGATCCTTAATTTTAAGCAACAAACATGACGGAACTTTTTAAGATAATGAACTGGAATACATTCATTATACTTAATGTATGATTATGTTAAGCATTATGTTAAAATCTACCAATCTGACGTTGGTGAAAAGAAACTATACCACCCTCTTTCCAGCTAAAAAATGGTTTCCCGAGACTAAAGCTTACCTAATGAACGCACTGGGGCTTGTTCTCAGAGACATCATATTAATGAGAGAGTAACAAGCAGAGAGACACTGAGTCGCGGAAGAAAACCGACACACACGCCTAAGTGAGACAAACACACAAAACAAAGAGCTGCAATCGTGGAGCCGAAGTTCCTCCCCAAATACTCTAGTCTCGCACCGCAACTGCGGAATATCTGAGACCCACACTCTACTACATCACAACGTTGTTTATTATGTGAGTTTTTTACAATACAAACAAAAAAATACAGAGATGCAATATATGAATACAGCTAAAAGCAGAATGATGACTTTTTTCTTTTTAAGAGGCCATGATTCCCATTTCTAGTAAAATAAAGAGACTGCACATAGATAGAAATAGGTTGGTCGTTAGCTCCACAATTTTGCCTAGAAATGATCTATAAACGCATTTTCCCCCTGCTACTTACCATAAAGTGTAAAAAGGGAATTAAAGGACAGTTTCCTTTAGATGCTATACTCTATTTTAGCAGGGCCAATATATGGAAAATACCTAAATTAAATGTTATTACAAAAATGAAGCAGTAATGAGATTCTGGCTAAAGAGGGCACTAAATGAGAATAATATATATTTAAAGAATCCAAAACAACAAACAAACAAACAAACAAACAAAAAAGGCTGTTATAAAAAAGCTCTAGGTGCATGGTAAGCATATACGTTCTTTTTTCCATGTGTATTTTTAAACAATGGAAGTGTCAAAAAATAGGGTCAGCTGTGTTAGACTAAATTACAGTATTGTATACGCTGCACTAGATGGACCTTTGTATTATAATTATCAGAGAGAAGCATAGTTTGTATCATATTATGGCAATTTATCCTCGGCAAAAACCTTTCAGAGTCCTTTTATTTTGGAATATCCTGTAAACAGTCAAACCACCAGAACATGATTGTACAATAGTAAAATGTTTTCTTGCATTAAATTGAAGACATCTGTTTAATAAAAAAGAAAAAAAAATGTAGGAAAGGTACTTAGAGCTGTTAGTTTCTAAGTACACAACACCCTAGACAATTCAAGGCATCTTAATCTCCATCAAGAACAAAAAAATAATAATAATTTTTGTCATGCTGTTAAATCCATCATTAAGGATAAAACTGGTGCAAATTGGTCAACGGATCCAACAAACACTGGTGTCCAAGCTGGCGTATTGGCAACTAACACGCAACTGGTGGTCAACGGAGGGTTTAGAAGATCTTCCCTTTCTTCTTGTTCTTTTCCAAGGTTCTAAAAGATTAAAGAAAAATAACCAAAATGACTATGTCATAAACGTTATAAACAACACACGCTAACAATAGCTAGTCCAACCACAACTGTGTTAGATTTTCACACACTACTTTTCCATTTGAAAAACCAGAAGATTTGGAAGTGAACAATGAGGACAGTGCCAGTCCCTAACAGTACTGCCTTAGACAGTCAAATGTTTGACGTAATTCCAGGATAAATACAGTAAATATCTGGCAAAACCCCCTTTTCTATCTGACAAAGCCCCATTTTCAAGATATGAGAACAAGTCTCAAATAAAACAGTGAGAATTAAAAGAAAAATCAACTAACATCTAACAGAGTATCCTTTTCTCCTACTGCCACTTCCACTCTGAAATGTACTTGCTCTCACTCTCATTGTATTTTCCTCTTCTTTGGGGAAAAAGTTCACAGAACAAATGTCTAATCTTGAAAACGTTTAGCAGTGAAAGTAAATTATAGAATTCTTACAGTAATTCAACTTTTCAGTTTTAAATGGGACTAATGAGAAAATAAAACCCCCAAGGTACAGATATTACTCAGTTTTTTAATAAATAAAAAGCAAGCAACCTATTAACTATATCAGGAATTAGAAATCCAAATATTTTATCTTAAGAATTTCACCCTAAATAAGTAACTCCACACAAATAAAACATACCTCTAAATTCATGAACGGTCTCTTTAGCAGTGTTCACCCCACTCACCTACATGCTCACCCCAAATGGAACACGACTGCATGTCCAACATTTGGAGGGAGGAGGTGAGACACTGATTATGGTGAGTTAACTGGGAGAATGTTTTGACACAAGTAAATTATAGTTATGAAGAGTTAAGTGATGGAAAATGTTTGTAGTGGAAAAAATTACTACTGTATCAGACGGATTACATTTATTTACATACATACATACATACATTAAAATATTTATTCATAAAAAAAATTCATCCAGGAAATAAGCGTGCTTTGGATGCACGACAGTGGGTGATGTCTTTTAAAATGTTATTCTAAAAAATAAACAGGAAAATAATTCTTTAGCCCTGGCTGGTGTGGCTCAGTGGACTGAGTGCTGGCTGGGCAACCAAAGAGCTGCTGGTCAGATTCCCCATCAGGGCACACGCCTGGGTTGCGGGCCAGGTCCCCAGTAGGGGGTTGTGAGGAACAACCACACACTGATGTTTCTCTCCCCCACTTCCCCCTCTCTAAAAATAAGTAAATGAAATCTTAAAAACACAGAGTGCTCCTTCTTTAAAAAAAGAAAAGGAAAGAACTCTTTAAAACCCTCGCACGGACACTGCGTGGGAATCTCGGCGTCAGTTACCTCGAAGAGTTCTGTTGCTCTAAAATGCGCTGCTGGGCTTCCCAGTTCGCTTTCTCATCTTCGAACTGACGACGCTTCTCCTCTAGTTCTTTGTGCTGTGCTTCCAAATTCTTCTTCATCTGCTCGTGGCGCCGCTGGAGCTAAATCACAGCATAATATGTAAAGTAAAACCGGTTAAGAACTCAGGAGCACAGGTACAAATTATTCATCCCAGTTTTTGTTAGAAGTATGACTGCCAAGTTTTTGTGCTGTAAATTCAGAGCACCGTCTGGAAAGCACTGAATTCCTCTTCCTATATGACCTGCCACCCCCAGAAAAGGCCATCGACCCAAGAGTACAATCTTGAGCAACAGGAAAAAAGGGTAACAAGCTTACAGTTGTACAGTACTGTGTAGCAGACCTATCTGGTCTCATTTTCTGTCACTCACAAACATGTAGGAAGCTTAGCAGGGAAGACACAACTGTTCCCTCCCACTGTATTAATGAGCAAACAGTTTAGAGTTTAAGTCACTTGGCATGATCATTAGCCAGAAAGTGGCAGGAAACCAGGATTGGAACCTGTCTCCTAATTCCAAGTTCAGAAAGCTGACACAAGCGGAAAGAAAGCAGAGAAAGAAAGACCTGAGAGTTCCAAGATCACGGTAAGGTCTCTCGATGGCTTTGAAACATGGTTCTCAAATACCCGTCTTCACACAAATCACCTGCAGTGCTTGTTAACAACACAGAGTTCTGGACCTCACCCGAGTCAGGGTCTCCGGATGTCTAGAAATCTGTATTCGCAACAAGCCTCAGTGACTTTAATGCAGGTGGTTCTTCCTACCTTGACAATTAAGGTAGGAATGTGGGCTAAGAGGTAGGAAACACTCAAGCATAGTAACTGCAGAAACAAAGAGCTTATCTAAAGGTTCATTAAATAATTTCATTTAGGCACCAGTCAACCTACTTCTGAAGAAAATAGTCATGCAAAAAAAAAAAAAATCAGATTAAATCTATACCAAATACCTAGGAACTATTCAAAATCTTTAGATGTGCAGCAATTATGTTCTATTAAAGATCATATTACATTGGTGAGTTAACATCATGAATTTGGATTCTAATATAATTTTGTATACAATTTGTTTTCTTAATTATTTTGTAAACCCAAAAAGTGACTTCATATTCATTCCGATTGCAAATATTTCATTGAATTCCTATAAAACAAAACTATGTAAGATAAATTTAAGCAAATTTGAGCTAACATCTTCCTGGTGATGACAAACAAGTTACTAAAAAAAATATCATAAAACAGGGAAAGAGAAAAATGCCAACAGTTACTTAAAAGATAAATGGGAGGGAATCAAACACACACAACTCAGAAAAGCTACTGCCGGGAAGAAGAGACGGACACTGACAATGCCGTGTTTTAAGCTGGGCAGCAGGTTCCCAGGCACGCATCAACCTTTTCTTTTCCTTTCCTTTCCTTTTTCCTTTCCTCTCCTTTCCTTTCGTTTTGTCACATGTAAGTATCTTTTCTGTTAACTATATGAATGTAAAAAGTACAGGTCACAATCTCTCACTCTCAAAAAACCCGCTGGGTAGGAAGGATGTTTCAAAGTTCAGAATTTTTTAGATTTTAGAAAGACAGTACTACTTACAAAGATGTACATACTATATTTACAAAACACCTCTTGGGCTTTCTAAGGTAGCACCTACAATCCAACTAATTACTACTTTTTGCAATAAAATATATAAATATTCACATCAAATAAAATAAAACTATCAGTTTTATGTTTGGTTTTGCAGTGTTCAGAGCTTTTTAGGAAGTGAAGTCGTGGGCCTGTCTACTGATAAAGAGCAAACAGAGTTAAGGAGGTTCGAATGGCGGCTTACAGCTCTGCAGCACCGACCAAGTGCAGTCGCCCCCTCCCACGTGGGAGGGGTGCACAGAGGCACCGCCCGCCAGGGATGCGGTGTGGGCCGGCGCCACAGGACATGGGAGGACTCAGTGCCGGGCCTCATGCACTGAGCGGCTGGTTATTAGATGTGCTCCAAATATTCCTAGCATAAGTGAACTTGAGAAAAACTGTATTAAACAAGGTTAATAGGTTTCTTCACTTATACATTTGCATACTTATATGGCTTATAGTACTAGGGAAAACTTGGTCCAGATCTCTCTACAGGTAAGTCCTTTCAATGCTAAGAAAGGTTTCATCCATCAAAAGAGCATGTTTCTGAAAGCTCACTTTTGCCATTCACAGCAGTCGTAACAACTCTCGGAGGTTCTTTGGCTACATTTCCATGACTATTTGTTTATAACAGTTACTCTTGGGAGCGGGTCCTAAAATATTTCTATATCAAAAGCAAATTAAACTACTTTAGATTTTCATTGGAAAATTGAAGTATGGAGATAATAGATTCATGATTCCTATTTTTATTTCTTTTCTGATATAGATGATTTATTAATTAGTGAAGGAATAGAGACTCATTTAGATTTAATAACAGGCTGATTAAAAAAAAAACACTGAACTTAATCTCCAAAATTTTATCTTAGTAACAGCTGCCAAGAAGCTAGTCCTGCAATACTTGGCAGTCTCAAGTTAGAAGGAATTACTCCATGTCCCTAATGAATTAAGTCTAAGACAAATAAAATAAGAGTGAAAGATTTTTTTAATTAAGAGATTACATGAAAAGCCCAGTAACATAAGAAAATTCTAATGTGAAATAGTATTTCCTCAAATTTATTGAGTACTTTACTCACTCCACGCATTCTGTCTGCTCAGTGAATTGGATTAAGAGACTTTTGGTTGTGGATTAAATCAAGAAGGTTTTCAGGAATTTTTATGCAGTAATCATAACAAAGAGATAATCTGTAAGGATATAACAGAATAGATCTGACTCTCCTTAAATACTGCATATTAATGTTAGCCCATATACTTAAAAATAATTTTGACACAAAGATAACAACAAATCCACACCAAGAAAACTTCACACTGAGATCACTGCTCTGTTCTGTGTTTACCTGCAGTTTCCTGAGGTGAGTGTCACACTCCTTTCCTTTCTCCCCTTTGGCCGTAACTGACCCAGGCGCGTTCAACCAAGACAGGCTCGCTTTCTCATGCACGTGCGAGTAAGTCTGGTCTATTATTATCCTGACCCTAGTTTTTATTCATACGTCCACTCAAAACTCTGATCTTTACTTTTCTTGAGTATATAGAATGACTTAAAATGTTCATTTTTCATAACTTGCTCATTATGACTAATAATTCATTATAAGTATTCTATTATTCTTTCTACCAAGTACACTCTGGTCCACTTACATAGTGAAGTTTATATACATCATTATAAATACAGTGCTTGGTTTCCCTTCTCCATTTCATTACATCAGGGTGTTCTATTCGATTCGGGAAACATTTATAGAAAGGTTATACCATCTACGAACTTCATCAACAGTATTATCCTGACAAGGACTGCTGTGTCCGCAAGAAGTGGAAACACTAGGCTTATCACCTCGGCTTCAGAGTCCTTCAGTTTCTGGACCTTCTCTTTGACCTTCATCTCGAACACCTGCTCCATCTCCATCTCCATCTTCTTCATCTTCGCTACATGCTCCCGCCGCTCCTCCTCCATCTGCGCCAGGGGGCTCCTGTTGCGGACACGAGGAGTCGTCGTGACTCGGCCAGAAACAAGAAGTTAACACGACACTCTGATGCAAACAAATGGGACACTGTGTGCCATTACTAAAATCCCCAGTTTCTTATAAATAAGTCTTAAAATAATTTTTCAATTATGCTGACACTATCATAAGTAATAAAAACAGATTTGATGTTTCATATATGTGTTAAAAATTCTTTAGAAATTTTAAAATTTATAAATATTTACAACCTAGAACTTCAAAAATTTCCTATCTAAACTTGAGTCTCTAGTAAATAATTATGAAAACAGATCTAAACAACAAAGGCAACCGGTAGTGGGACATTTCTCTAAACCTAGTGTTTATCAAATCCAAGGATGACCCATTAAATAAAGTGTGGAAGGAAAATGGAAACATTCCAAAATACATTCACAAAATGGAAAACCAGAAGAAAATTGTTTCATTTTGTATTTTCTTTAAACAAAATTTTAATGTGAAAAAAGGAGTTAATAAAGTATCTGCAGAATCTTTCTAGTTCTATGACTCTCCAAGTGTTATAATCTCTTCTTCTAAGACAACTACTGACATTACAATTATACTGTTAATTCACAATAATTCAAACTTTTTTTGGTAACTGAAATGACGTGCTGGAAATGACTACCAGCCAATGCCTGGAATGTTCTTCATTTAAATACACAGAATATTCTAGTTGACTTCGGTAACTTTCATGCTCTTGGAAATTTATTCCACCTAACTCAAATATTTCACTTAATTTTTAAAGATGTTCACAGTGATAAAACATACACACACACACGCACACAGGATCAGAAGTAAACAAATGTCTTGATAATTATTTTTGATATGCCAGAAAATAGATACGAGCATAGTTAAACAAAAGTAGTTCAGTATTCCATTGACATTAAAAGTCCACTGGCTCAAATTCCTGTACAATTTTGTCCAAAATTTTCATGTTGAAAAATAATACCCATTAGCTTTATATTAAAGCTAGTATATTTATAGATCCGAGAGAATGCCAAAGTATGAGTAACCTACTACAGCCCCGGGGGCCAGAGAAAAGTGTGCCCTGTGGCTCTGAGGAGCTCTGACGACTAGTCAGCACTGGGATGACTTAGCAGGCAGCCTCTTTTCTGACTCTGCTGATGAAACATGTTTAGTTGGCCTCCTCAAACACAGGCTTTGACCACTGAATTTTACATTTTAAATCGGTGAATTTTATCTCAGTGAAGTGATTAAAAAATTAAATCATGGCTAAAAAACAAAATCAAGTCTTAAATATCACCCATAACTTCGAGGCTAGATGTTATTCTTCCAAGAGTTACTTCAGCTTCTGCAGTTTTAAGAGAAATCAACTTCCAGATCCTCACCTTTCATATAGTCTTGCTGAAAGGGACGGGCCTGAAATTTCCAAGTTACAGATAGCCCATTTCTCACTTTACAAGAGAAAGGCTCTTACCCATCCCATACCTAAGGTATGTTGTCCCAGGTGTACCTGGAGGTGTGAAACCCTCAGGTGACCCTCAATGATTAATAAAACACTATAATGTAAAGTCTCCCTCAATGAGTAATAAAACACTGTAACATAAACCCACAGATTACATCTCCCAGTATTAAACATGTTTCTATTAATGATAAAGCGTGGTGCTGGGTGGTAGAAATGTGGTGTCTGGGTCCACGTCGCGATGCTCTGCATTCAAATACACAGTAGAGGGAAGCAATGGGGTAACTGGCAATTTGTTTCAGGACTTAGCAAACCTCTTCTTCCACTCCAAGCTCCCTAGCACCATTATCGTAGGAGGGAAGGGTCCCATGAAGGTCATACAAATAGAACATCAACAAGAAGCCTAAACTCACATTTGTTTACTTCGCATATTTATTAGCCATTTCTTTCAGTTATTCACAGACGGGTCTTTAGCTATAAAGAAAAGCACCTTACATCAGCAAAAGCACCATAGGTTGCTGGTAGTGACTTTTTTTTTTAAAGTCAACTGGAATGTTTTCTAAAATTGCTGATTTTTAAGACCCTACAAGAAATAACCTATGGATAAAAGTTCCAATGGACTTCTTTCAGATTTAGTATGTATTATCCAACGAAGTAACAAAAACATAATTTAACATAGCAGATCAATACCTATTATGACAGTCATTCCCCAGATGGTTCAATCTTTAAAAGTATTTGTTTTTCTACTTAGTATTAACATAAAATAATATACTAAATCCTAAGGCAATTTGCTTTATAGCAGTACAACCATTTTCACAGGCACAATCTGGACATGATTCATCTCATTAAGAGATACATTTCCAATAGAATTCTACTTTTTATGTTTTCACCTGGGTTACAGTTTAACTCAAGTGATCTACACTAGAATTCTGTATATGCAAAAGAATTTTTAGCAACACTAAGTTTTATTACTTTCTCTGAATTATACCTTACCTGCAACCAACAGCAGAAATACCCCAGCACTACTTTAAAAGCTTTATTTTTGAAATATGAAAACAAATAATTTATTTCTAAGTAGTGAACAAATATTTGAAAGAAGAAAAATAAACATTAAGTGCATATATTTAATGAAAAATATGTACTGATAGTACATTTCCCTTTAACATATAAAACTATCAGATTTATTTGTGTTTTTCTTAAAAGTTAAAAAGTCCTGCCATGGCAGGTATGGCTCAGTGGATGGAGTGTGAGCCTGCAAACGAAAGGGTCGCTGGTTCAATTCCCAGTCAGGGCATGTGCCTGAGTTGCAGGCCAGATCCCCAGTAAGGAGTGCGCGAGAGGCAACCACACACTGATGTTTCTCTTCTTCTCTTTCTCTTTCCCTTCCCCTCCCTCTAAAAATAAATAAATAAAATCTTTAAAATAAATAAAGAAGTAAAAATAAAACCCGCAGACCCATCTCCCTCCCATCTACTGAATCAGAATCATTTGCTAATTATTGAACCTAGAAAATTACCTTTTTAAAAATCTCGTAAGATCCTTGAAACCAGAAAACCTAGGTATTCATCACTGAAGTTCCTCAAATAAGCATGCTATATCAGCACAGGAAGAAGTTCAAAGTTAAGTAAGAAATTGGGGTCCATGACCCCAAAATCAGTAAGAAAATATGGAAGAAAATAAACACAGAGGTAGGTCTCAGATCAGTTTTAAAAGAGAACTGCTGGTGACTGCCAGAGACTATTCACGCTTTGTGTGCTCTCTTCTGAAACGTAAAGGCCGTGTGGAGACATAACTAAAAAAGACACATTTTCTTTTCCATTGTGAGGGATGTGGGCCACTATAGAACACAGTACTGCTACTTTGAGAACTTGCCTTTCTCATTATTTATACAGATGATCCTTCAGATTATCTTTTAATGGTATTAACACTTGGCTACAAATGTACAAACACACATTGTTGAAATGGTCTTCATAACACGATCCTCAGCGACCCCAAGTAAAGGAAAGCAGGGCACAGATGTTGCTCCCACCAGTGTCCTCGCACGTCTCCTTCACGCGGCGCCCCCGGAAAACCACCACTCCACGGGGGGAGGCTCACACCCAGCAGTCACTCACGGCACTCTACCAGCAGAGGAAACCCACACTCCAGCTGACTGAGTCGCGTAATCACACAACAGGAACCGAGAAAGTAGTAAAGGTGACCGAGGCTACATTCATCTAAAAGCTTCTTTTGTTTCATCCTGTCCCTCGTGTGAAAACTGCTATCAAAAAGGCTTATTTTAGAAAGACATTAAGAAAAGGCAGAAGCTCTACATTTAGTCTCCTTCAGGAGACAATGAGATGTTTATCTTACAAGTAAAATGGGTTCCGAGATCTTGAAAGTAACTTTTCTTCTTCCCTTAAAAAAAGTATTTTCTAAAAGAGCTGTTTGATTTCTGATTAGGTTGCGTACAGATTATGATGGCAAATGACCAAAAGGGAATACAAGGCTCTTTCTCTTAAAAAACAAGGTAATAAAACACTTCCTCCAACCATTAAACAGTAAAATATTAAACTGCCAAAACAAAGTCTACCAATATAAATTTCTGCTGTTGTGTGTACGGAACATTCCAATATTCTATTGAGTATCGAGGAGAAATATGATGAAGATGAAATACTCATAAGCTACATAAATAATACCTTTTCTGGAGGGAACAAGGCATACTCACTTAGTCAGCTGCCCTTTATTCTTATTATTATCAACCCCGTTGTAAGTCACAGCCGCCAGCTTCCGGCTCCGGTAGTTCTCATAGTGCACGTTATTGGTGACGTCTTTCAGGTCCTGCATGTGTGTTCTGTCATAAACAAACAGCAGAATGAGAGTTTGCTTCTATTAAAAAGCAGAGCAAGTACATACAATGCACTAACTTGACAACAATGGAAATTTAGGCTCTAAATGAGAATTTAAGAGCCATAAATCCCCTCAAGGCAGTTACTAAAGATGACATTTCTACTGAAGAGTATTTACCTTTAACTGAGTATACTACAGTTAAGTGCTCCCTTAACATCATCGATATAGGTTCTGTGACTTTAAGCAAAATGAAGTATAATAAAACCATTTGTACTACAGCCTAATAGATATAAACAAGAGTTAAGTTCCTATGGCATTTCAACATTATCACAAAACAACATTGAACAGAATGACATTATTCAAGGATCTGCTATATATATTTTATTTTACTAGAGACAGGAAGTAGATCAGCTTCTACTAAAGCTCATAAAACCAAAAGAAATTATTTTCTTTTAGCAGTATTAATATTTGAGTTTTTACTATGGTAATAAATTCCCAGGGACACTTTAGATCACGTATCAAGTTGAATTCAAACTGGGGAATTTTAATTTGGACTAAGTTTCTGTTATTCAAACTGTCCAGTGAATGTGGTATCTCGGTTAAATGAATGTTTGCACACAGCATTGCCATAATACATCAAATCAATACATATAAACTGCACAACACATAAGGCAATTTCATCATGCCTCAATGACGCGAGACGCTAAAGACGACCAAGCTGCCGCCTGAGCTCCGTGCACACAGCAGGCTCTCGAGCACACGTGGTGCGGCGGCGGACTGTGGACCACCGGACCCTCCCTTTCCTCACCATCCATTCCTGCACCTGCCTTCTGCAGCCTCCGCCTCTTTAACAAAACTCCCTTGCGGAGACAAACATAAAGGTGTACTGTTTTCATTCTTCCCGATATCCAGGAAACATTTACTATGCCCTTCCCCTTTGTGAACAGAACGTGATGTTAAATCACTCTGGCTCAATTCCTACCGTCTCACATTTCTAAGCAGTTCTCTGATAGTTTACCGCCCCCCCCCCCCACAGTTGTAAGTCTGGGTTTTCCGCAAGTCTCCTCTCTCTTTATACTCTGCTCCTTGAAGAACTTATCCCCTCTCTGGCTACTAGTCACACTGAAAGCTCTTCCCCTTCTCCACTTCAGATAAGTCCGGCAGCCCCTCACTCCAAGCACAGCCAGCAGCTGCGAACAAAGAGCCCGAGCTATTTTGTCACCGACCCCCCAGACCTGGCGGTCCCCTGCTCTGGGGGCTCTCTTCTCAGCCACTGAGTCAAGACAATCTCTCCTTGGTTGTCACCCATTTTTTTGTCATCAGTATATGTTATAAGTGACACCATATAATCTCTTCGACTATACTCTCCCCATTACAAAAACATGCCTTCAGACGTAGCCTTCCCTTCCACTTTCCCCAAACTTTTCACATTAAAGAAGAGCAAGTCTTTTCCTTTCTACTTTCCTTCACCCCATCAGTGTTAAAGCCTCACGAGAAAATAAAATGATAGAGGCATGTTTCCTATATATCCCTAGCCACACAGGTTATTTTGTATTTTTGCTAATGACTTTAAAACCCTGGTAAAATAATCCAACCTGTCTCCATGCATTGCTTGCATTACTTACTTCAGTGCTAGAATGAAAACAATTTAAATTAGCTACATTTATATAAGGCAAAAACTAATCTGTCCAACTCTAACTTTATTTAGGAGGAAAAAAAGCTTATTATTTTCATCACTGCTCACACTTACCTTATCAACATATTTCTTAGAATTGTGAAATCACAATGTTCACCATTTTCAACTACAAAAAAGAAAAACAGACCACAGACATTATTTCCACTAACTCTAGTCTTTTAAAAGGATATTTCACAGAAAAAAATGGGGTAACAACAATAAGAACATACACAAAATAGCTTAGATCAGTTTTTCATTAAGGGTTTATTTTTCCTCTGTGCCACTGAGTGACAGATGCCACTGGCACAGTCCCAGGGCAAGGATGCACCCCAGGGTTTTTCTTTCAGCACCAGCTACCAAATCCCGGCCCCACTGCCTGGGGGAGGACCTGTGAAAGTGCTATTATTAAGGTTTAACACTGTAATACTGTAGTTAATTTAAGGACCTGTCAGGCAAGTCTACTACAATATTGCTTTATTACGGTTTAATCCTCAGTGATAAAAATATATAAACCTAACAAATGAGCTCTTCAGAACAACACTTTTGAGATTTTGAAAGGGGAGATCATATCTTTTTCTTTCATATCTTTTTTCTCTTGGTAAAGAAAACATTAATTCCATGATAAAATGCATTTTAAAAGTTTAGTGTGGGCTGGGGGAAGTAAAAGGGAAATCACTTTAGAAAAACCTCCTTAAGCTAACTAACCAAAATGAAACCCTCTTTGTGGGGAAAGAAACCTAAAACTAGAAATACAAAGCAAATTCTTCAGCCCAGATTTCAAGAGTTATACAAGTTCAAAACCTCAGCTTAGCAACTGAAGGCTACCCTGGGGATAAGGGAGCTAGGAATGAGTACAGTGTCACTGGTAAAGTAAGTCACTGATAAGGATGGTAACTTGGAACCATACCCTAAAAATTACAGAAATTTTCAGAGTAGTAACAAATAGATAAAACAATCATGACTCAATCTTGGTTCCAAGTTACTGTAACACCGAAGATTTCCATCTTTGTATTAGGTTAAACCAATATAACAAACACAAACTTGGGAAACACATCTGTGTTACCAGGAGACTTCTGAGATTTGATGTTACAGCTACAATTTTACTGGTGTTTAAAACCCCTTACAAAATTAGTGGAGGATCTCTTAGTAATGATTTATTTTAACTCTAAAGATCTGAGGCCCAAAAAGGCAACATTTGTCCTAAGGAAAGGAAACTGTGAGTGCTTTAACTGGGCTTATGCAAGTTGTTCTCAATCATTCTTGAATGTCCCAGACCCCCAGAGACTCAGATAAGCGAGAGACCTTTTCTCCAAAATTGTGTTCACTGTCAAGAAAGTTTATCAGATCCCTTAGAAGCAATCTTTGGAGCTCCAGCAAAGAACACCTGCATTATAAAATTATAACAATGCTTTCAAATCAGAAAACAGAAACAGGCCTAATGGTGGGGTGGCAGTGGGAGGTGGGGCACTGACAAGTGACTTCTGAAGTGTCACAGTGTTAGGGATTAATGCACACTTGCCTGACTTAGTAGAACACAGAAATCTGAGAATCTGCAATGTTTGAGAAAATGAGACTAAATGAAATTGAATTCACAACTACCTTAGAAATTCTAGAATGTATCAATACAGTGAGCTCTTACAGAAAGTCATTCACTAAAGAAAACCTTACCTTCAGCAACCCCCCAAGGATACTGCCTTCCTCTGACCCTTTTGCCGTTAACTTCAATGATAGTATTACTACCAACCACAGCAAGAGGTAAACGGTCCTATAAAACAAAGTATTCTTGTCAAATACATCTCTGTAGTCCTCACAAACTCAAGAATAAAAAAATTGCATTACTCAACAAATTAGCAAAAAAATTAACATGACAGTCTCTACATTCACTTGTACAGGGCATCCAATCACTATTTAGTAAATTGCCACTACATGGCATTCTCACCAATGTAAACAATGAATAAAATTATGTTTTCTCTGAAAATTTTAGAATACTAAAGCAATCAATACTGATCAAATTATTTTCTAGAAAATCATTCCATAAAGAAGTTGTCCCACACTGAAAAAACTAAAAAGGGTTAAAAAAACATACTGGCAGATAGAGAGGAAAAGTGGCACTTGTGACTAGCCCACCTACTTGGTCATAAAACCACCCCAACAGCCCTGGAAGCAGCAAATATCACACTTGCTAAAATCTACCACTGGCAGTCCAGTGGCAGATCTAGGAGGCTGAGTTGTATTCATCTGGACTGTCAGAATGCAGTCTTTCAAAATTCTTGTCGCTCCCATAAATACATAAGACTTTTATGTAAAATATAAGGACGTTTTATAAAACCTCAGAAATTCTGTATTGGTAAGATATGAATATTTCATTATTCCAAGATAATTATTTCCTTATATAATGCCATTAATACATCATTTTTAGGTTCAGGGAACCCAGAAAACCAGTACAAATAAAAAATACAGAATATTATGTTGATACATATTTTTGGTTGGTTTTTACAGAAGTATAAAAGAGAACATATTTTTGTCTGGCTCTTAAAACCGAAGATTAAGTAAGCATAATAGTGCTTAAGAATAAATCCTCTCCCTTCTCATTATCTGTTTTTTTAAAGGGAAAAATTATATGAAAACAGGCACCAAAAACCCTATGAAGATTGGTATTATTCATCTCTCTATCCCACAGAATGCCTTATTACATACAACAGTCACTCAACAAAGTTAACTGCAAAGTTGAATTCAACACAGAATAATCTCCCAATTCATTCTGTAAGCCAACAACTTAGAAACACTGATATTTTTGGTGTTTCTAGTGGGTATTACAGTGTTTTTAAGTACCCCCAACATTTTAGTATGTGTATGAGAATGAACCTACCTTTATCTTTTTAACAAGCTTATTTTCTTCTTCATCATCTGTCTCTGGAAATTCATATATTTTAATTTTATGTTCTTGGATTTCTTTCATTATCTAAAATGGAACAGAAAATTAGCAAAAGACCACCACACATAATTAACACATTAGCTTTATTTTTATTATACTTTGTTAAGTTCCTATGAGCCCTCAGCTTTAGGTCCTTTACTGTTTTACAATGATGTAAAAATTGTAATCTAAAAACAAAGTATTATGCTGGCCCTTAAAAAAACTATAAAGTTGAAATATAAATACCATTGCCAAAATTCAATTACTTCAGAAGTGTTAAAGTCACGTGGTTACAATACCAAGAGAGTTCTGAACGCCGTGTGAGAGTCCTGAAAGAGCTTTCTCTAGTTGATTTCTACCATAATGGCTTTAGGCCCTTTATTTATAAGGACTGAGATTCTTTCTCTAGATTATGGCTCTCTCTGTTTTACTCAGCTGAATCAACAAAGCTTAAGCTCACCTCAAATTTTTAGTAGAATTTTGCTAAGGTAAGTAAAACTAAATACAGTACTGGCTTCAGGAGAAAACTTTGGTACTATCAGAAAATACCCTTGCATGCACATGTGAATATGCACAGATCAAGGAGCGACAAATACAAGATCGGGCAAGCACATGGAGAAAATACGCTCTGGAAATGAAGGAGCGAAGGTAAGGCGTTAAGAAGGAGAATGCAGAAAAAAGAAAGACAACTTATTAACATCAGAAATAACTTAGTTCGAGTTAAATTATTTCATTCAAATACTCTAAATTCTAAATAGAATATGAATATCCAAATAATGTTTACCTACCCTACTCAAACTCATGACAAACCAGTACCTGACAGGCCTACAACGAGCTCCCCGCCTAGTCCTACAGTGTGGGGGGCCACACTACACCTAATGTGGCATCTCAGTGCTATTCTCACTGCAAGGGTTCCCCAGCAGCAGTAAAGGGAACCTAAACAAAATGTGTTACATGGTTACTATACTATGTTGAAATAAAACTGTCACTGAAAAAAGAACAGGACCACACATGTTTTACAACTCTGGTACATATCTATACAGAAAACAACATGAGACTAAATAATATGTGTCAAATGCACAACAAGAGTAAAAAAGAAACACTCAAAGCTAGCCCTAAGAGCAGAGGTTCTTAATGAGAGGTTGTATAATAAAAGGGCCTGAATCAGCATCTTCAAAATAACAAACTCCAAAGCCCCATCTTAATCTACAGAACCAACTGGTTAAGGATACAATACAATAACTAATTCTGAAAAAGTACTCCAGATGAGTCTGATAGGCACTCTGGGTTAAGAACCACATTTTTAAGCATATGAAAAAAAAATTATATAACCCTTACAATGTAACCGATTTGGAAGTAGAGATCATTGCTTATTCATCATTTTTGTTAAGTTCTTAGTACTGTTCCAAATCAAGATACATAAAAATCTTGTTTTGGGGGAGAAATGTGTATGTATCTAGAGATACATAAAAATATCTAGAAGAAGAGAAATGTATATGATTAGCATTTGGACCTATGAATAGCACATTACCAAATAAAAAATGGTAGTAAATACAGAGAAACATATACTACTGGTGGAAATACCAAATATAGTAAAAACAATGTACTAAAGTAGTCTAAAAATTTAAACAGATTTAACACAATTTCAAAGCAAATTTCAACAGGTTTTTGTAACAGGTTCAAGGTATTCTAAAATTCACAGTGAAAAAACAGTTTCTTTTTACAAAGGGAAGAAGGAAGATAAGAGATAATTAACTCTAAGTCTATTTTTAAAAATACTATATGAAATAGC
Source organism: Tonatia bakeri (assembly GCA_004024845.1). NCBI lineage: Eukaryota > Metazoa > Chordata > Mammalia > Chiroptera > Phyllostomidae > Tonatia > Tonatia bakeri. The sequence goes on from PVIA01001969.1 coordinate 121,500, forward strand.
TGCAGTTGAAAAGATGTAACATTGGCCTAAAATAAAAAATAGGCTACTGGATTAGGAGTAATTCCAGAAATTGACCCTACATTTCATAAAATATATGTAATAAACCAAATACAACAATGAGAAAAAAATAAACCCTTGCTTTAAAAAGTGTTCAACTTCTATAGAAAATTAAAAGTTAAAGAAATGAGTAGGTACCACTTTATTCCAAAAAACTTTTTTTAAATAAAAATGACAAACAGTGCTAGCCAGGCACTGAAACAAATACGCCCATTAGAGAAGAAATTTGATTGTTTTATTGGGAAAGCACTATGACAAAATGGGGAGGGAGGCATAAAATAATTATACCCTTTCAAAAAGTAATCTTCTTAGAAGGGGTGCTGGTAAAGGCTGTACAGAAACTTCTAAAATCGCCCTTAGGTAACAAAGGATGAGGCCCTATGATAACAAGATCTTTCAGGAGAAAACTAAGGCAGAGGATTCTTTTCAAAAGTTATTTGTCATACAGTATACACAACCATACAGAAAAGTAGCAAGAGAAGTACACTATAACACATTATACTGAAAATAAGAAAAACTGCAAATTACATGAATAGTATGAGAAACCCAAACTCGAGTTCAAGCTCATTCAGCCCACCTGTTTTTTAAACTGTTGGCACTCCTCTGGTGTGAGTGTGTCTGCTTTGGCAATAAGTGGGATGATGTTCACTTTTTCATGCAAGCGCTTCATAAACTCAATATCCAATGGTTTAAGTCTGAAATACAAAATATTTCATGACTGAGATGGTAAGTTTGGAAAAGCAGCTTCTTCACACACCCAGTGCTAAATGAAAGACACTGGGAGTACTTCACTTGTTATCAGAGTCTGCGAAGACCTGCTGGGACAGCAATGGTGAGGGAGAACAGGACTTGTAAAAGCACGGCAGTGGCTAAGAAGGCATTGACTCACTCCTGTCCTGGTCACAGTGTTTTGGCCTTAAAGATGAATTAGAAACACCTGAAACACTCGTAATAGGCTTTCCTAGAAGTGCCTCTATATTACTCAAAATTTGAGAAATCTTTGTTCTTAAGAATCCCGTATTTGGTTCTTGCTACCAACTATATTCCTCAGAGAAAAGCTTCACCACCCCTAAACCCATTATAGTATGGCTGCCGCCTCCACTTTGACACTGTACTTGCAGGTCACCAAAGACTTGCCAGCCAACTGACAGACACCACAGGTTTTGCCATGCTTTTTTTCACGGGCTCATTGGGCAGTATTTGGGCTGTATTCCCTCACAAACTACTCCCTTAGGGTACTTTTCAGGATCCTCTTTGTTAGCTAGTCCCTTAAGAGGTATTCCCTACTAGGCCGTCTTCTCTTTTTACTCTTCATTATGTATGCTTATCATCAACTACAACAATTTCTACTCTCCTCTATGGGTCAATGACCTCCAAATCTTCACAGCGAACCCAGACCTCACCCTTAATGTTTCACACCTGTGTTTGCCCAGTAGAAATACTACTTGGACACCCCCCATTTTGGATCCTCAAACTCAAAAGCTCATCGGAAGCTCAAACTACCCTGCTTCTGTGTTTCTATTTCAGCGAATGGCACTACGATCCACTCAATTACTCAAGGCTGAAGCCCAGTCTTCCCTTCTCTAATCCTACTTCCAAAGATTCACCAGGACCTGCTGAACAAAGAAATATGTACGTATCTCCATTTGCACTACCTTGCTTCAGGCCACCAAGACCTTAGGTATGGATGATTACAAGAATCTGTCTGGTTTCCCTTCAAACCATGCACAGTACAGTCAGAAGACAATCAGAAGAGGCTTTCTAAAATCCAAATCTGGAAGGTGATCTTTCGGTGGTGGGCACACAGATCATGTATCATAGAAATGTACACTTGAAACCTATTATGATCTTATTAACCAGTGTCACCCCAAGAAATGTAATTTAAAAAAAATTAAAAATAAACAAAAATAAAATAAAATCCAGATATGATCGAATCATTCCCTGACTGAAAACCTTACCAGATTCCTTAGCTATTGTGGCCTACAGGCCTCGGAGGACACAGCCTCTCTAGATGCCCTCATCTCTTAGCACTCCTTCCCGTCTTTTGCCACCTCCTCCTTCCTGTATGCCAGCCTTTTTGAACTTCTGACCGTTGGCCTGAAGCAAGCATGCTCCATTCCCATCCTCCTTCTTCTTGGCCTGCCTAATTCCTATTCATCTTTAGGACGTGGCCTTCAATTCTCATTTCATCTGGGAATCCTTCTCTAACTTAAAACTACACAGGCACCTTTCTAAGGAGTCACAACACAATTTCCCATAGATTTTCCTTTTTCCCACTAGATCCTCAAGAGCAAGGGTTTTGTCTCATTCATCTGTATCTCCAACACCTAGTAGTGTCAACACTGGAGAAGGTGCCCAAATATTTACTGATCAAAAAAGCAAACTATTGTGACTTCCTTATGTCCTTGAAGAACTCTAAATGAAAACCAAAAAAATTCCTCACATCTAGAATATACTGTAGATTAAAAATCAATATTCTACAAAAGTAAATAAGGTAATGGAAACATTTTGCATAAGAATATCATTCTTAAGTGGTATTCTTTAATTTTTATAAAACCATGAGAAAAATGAAATAAAGATCTAATTATAACTTCTACTAATATTTTAAAATAAAGAGATAAAAATATAAATATATTTATAAATACACATGATTCTTTTAAAGTACTACAGTGTGTGTATGTGTGTTGTGTGTGTGTGTGAGAGGGAGGGAGAGAGATAGAAGAAAGAAAAGAAAAAGGAAAAAAGATTGGGGCCCAAAGACTAATGAGGTACTCCTTTTACCAACAAATAATATTATACCTCCTAGTAGTAGTGATTGTCGACTGGCAAAAGATAAGGTGCAGGAGGGGAGAGGGCAATAATTAGCTACTTCCTATTCTAATTCTTCTTATCTTGAATCCTTTGGAATTTGATACTAGCATTCAGAGAATAGGGAACACTATTGAATAGTATGACTGGAATAACACTATATTATCTTCAAACAGCACCCTTGCCTACTAGTGCTAACTGAAAGAACCTATCCATCTGTGGAAAACATTGAAGTTTTGCTTACTTTCATTAATCATTCATACAACACTAAATACAAAAGCTATGGCCCAAACAATCTTAGATTTTTACATTTTTATGGTTCATTTTTCAGATTATATTCATGACAAATTACAATTCCTATCACCATCACCTCCTTAAACCAGTGACAGAAAAGAATCCGGTTAATTAAAATTTTAATAAATCTTAAGAGTATTTAATATAAAATATTAAAATCAAAACCCAAGGTAACAAGATTTCACATTTAAAAGTAAAACAATACTTTCTGAATGTTTATTATATTATTGCAATTTTTTAAAGAGAAAGTCAATTTTTTAAATGTAAAACATTAACATTACATTTAAAAAATTAGGACATTTAAATCAGCTTAAAAATTAAACTTCAGAAAAAAGGTAAAACTTTTATAAAAGCCCTAATAAAACCCTTTTGCCCTTTTAAATTAGCATTTAAATTTCAGGAGCTTACAAAATGTCAACAGCAAAAACCATTTAGTTCACATGTAGATTATTTTCTGTTTGAAATTTTTCCTCTGTCCATTTAGTTCTACTTCATGTTTTCCCACAAGGTTAGTTTTTAAATGTTGTTTTTAAACAATGGAAAGTCCTTTAAGAATTTATAGAAGATAAACCCACATTAGAGGAAAAAGGCTATTTAACCTCAAAGCCTACAACAACAAAAAAAGAATAAAGGACAAATGACAAATGTTTATAATAAATACATATATGTATATAAGTAAAAAACCTTATATAAAACTTACTGTGTGATATTTTAAGTGGCAATAACTATTCGAAAGGGTAAAAACACCATTTTAAAATTCAAGTCCAAGTCAGTTTTTTATTTTAATAGCAGTTTACCAACAACTGAACAAAGAAACTGAAGCGATTGTTGAAATCATAAATTAACCCTGTGTGTTAAGTGATGACACTTGGTAGGGTGAGATGGGGTCACTGAAAATACCATGATGGAGCAATTTATAATTACTCCAAAAATAGGATCTTACTATAAAAGAAATCCAGGGACTACCCACAAAAGATGGAAAGGCCCTGATCCACTTATCAGAATGCTTGGAATTTTAGTTTATAATGAGAAGGCAATTTGCAACTTTCAACATAAAATTCAGTGTCATATTCTTTCACTTAATACATAGTATCACATACAAATGGACATAACTTTGGTCCACTTCCAAAAATAGTTAAGCTGAGAAACTATTCAAAAGCATATTTTTATACATCAGAAATAAAAATTTCAAACTCCCATTCCTTGTGACAAACAATAAATGGCCCAAAGCCACTACACATCATTTGAATCATATCAAAAATTTTTGCTTAAAAGTATCTTATTTCCCATGCAATTTTAAGAAATATATTTTCCCCTGGGGAATAGAAGAAATGTGATTTCATGAGAATTACTAAATCTTGGAGAGAGTCCAAAAGACCTAAAATAATAAAAGTGGATATAAACTAACCAATTTCTACTGACTTAGCTGCAGATTAAGATATTACTCTGTTGGTGTCCAGGAAAAAGCTCTAACCGGTTAAACCAAAATGATTAAAAAATATATAAATTCAGTGAGAAGCTAACAAGAACTCTTAATAAAAAGGCCATACAGCGTGTTCTATTTTTTTTATCCTCATCCAATGACATTTTTTTCCCATTGCTTTTAGAGACAGAGAGAGAGACAGACAGACAGACAGACATCAACTGGTTGCCTTCCACACACATCCTGACTGGGAGGGGATCAAACCCACAACATAGGCATGTGCCAGGACCAGGGATTGATCCCACAATCTTTCAGTTTAAGGGACGACGTTACAAACGAGCCACACCAGGCAGGGCGTGTGTTGTATTTTTGAGATTACTTTTTCAAAGCCTTTTGAGATGAGATAAATTTTGTGGTTTACTCACTCAATAGGAATATTAGGAATATTAGGAATAAAAGAAACATTCGCACCACTACAATATGAGCGCAAAAAATGGTAAAGTACATAATTAAGGCTTTAGGTAGTGATCATGCTCAACCTAAACAGCAGTAATGGGCAAAAGGTGGAGAAAGAAGCAGGAAGTAGAAAAGAAGGGACATTTATGAAGGAACCAGTGCATGCTGCTGTAACCTGGGTGTCGGATTGTATAGTCTGATAATATGTAATAGTCCAGTTCTTTTTGGTGAAGAGATAGATGGTGGGACTACAATAATTGAGTAACTGAGTCATGTTAAGTCATTTACCCAAAGGAAAAGACTAAAGAAGAGTAATCACAAACATCTGCAGTTGCCAAGACACACAGATCTCAAAATGACAGAGGAAGTACAAACAACAAAAAAGGGAGTACAGGCTGGCCTTACAAGCAAACAGAACAATCACACCAGATGAATGTCTACATATTTAGTTCTTAACCCCTGATAAGCAGGTTAGTACTAATGATACGATAATTAAACAATGTGACTCTAAGGTGAAACAGAAGGCACACAGATTTAGTGAAGAGAGAAATGGCACACGAAGACTTCGGTTTTTCTGTAACCTCCTCTAACAGATCTATTGTAAATAATATCTTTGGGGTTTCTTAGAATATATCTAAGGTAATTGTTATGAGTGTTTCTCCTTATTGAGTGGTTCAATTAGTGACAGAGTAGTCAAAAAGTAAGTTAAATTAGCCACACTGAGACATAACCATGATTGAAACATTCCATGAAGCAGGTAAAAAGCCATAACATGAGAAACTAAGAAGTAAAAATCATTGTTAGATAACCTAGGACTTAAAAAGGTTTTTTATAAGTCATTTTTACATGGAATTTGGGACTTCACAACTGGTAGAGTTAAATTTGTATCAGAGGATTACTAAAATATAAACCCAAAGCTGAGTAATAAACACAAACAAAAGGTCATCAGAAGCATCAAGGTACTGACCCATGTCCCGAAGGAGCAATGAAGTATAAACAACACTGCACCCTGTTATCAGGCATCTGACGTCTGTTCACTCGAGACTCTGCGTTTAGGTAGTCCTCAAATTTACTGTCAATGTAGTCGATAACAGGCTGCCAGCTAGAGAATGCAGATAAATAAAAAAATTAAGTGGTAGTTCTACATATAAATGCACAACTGATGACTTTGTTAAAGGCCAAAAATTAATAGTTTTAAATTGACAAACCATTCTAACCAGTAATTATTCTACCTATACTGACTTAAAAAGAAGTATAAATTATGTTAAAAAAAATCTTTATTCATTATTTCTAAACTTTCTGAATCAAAGAAAGTTTAGAGTCAAAACATAGCTAAATTATTATTTGTGCCAATAAGTATATCAACACTAGGACAATTTGCAGTATGTAAAATTATATATTGAAAGCATTTTACATTTTAAATGAAAAGATTAAACAATATAGAAACCTCATGGTGAACTTACTTGGGTATTTTTAAAAGTTGACAGAAACTTACTTTAAAAAAAGTGAAACAAAGCCCTGGCTGGTGTAGCTCAGTGGATTGAGCATGGGCTGTGAACCAGGCATCACAGGTTCGATTCCCAGTCAGGGCACATGCCTAGGTTGCAGGCCATGTCTCCCAGCAACCGCACATTGATGTTTCTCTCTCTCTCCCTCTCTCTCTCTCTCTCTCTCTCTCTCCCTCTCTCCCTCCCTCCCTTCCCTCTCTAAAAATGAATAAATAAAATCTTAAAAAAAAAAAAAGTGAAACAAAAAAATTTAAACACTGTTTATAAGATGCTAAGATATTACTACCAACTAAAATGTCATGGATGTTTTCTTCATTTATGACATGGAAAACCAAAGGTCTAAATTCAGAATGTGAGAGAAATTAGAATGTGACAGAAAATAATGTATACAAATGGATAAAATTATAGTAGAGGAAAAAAGTTTTTAAATTCTTATATATATTATTTTAGAATTTTCTTCAAAATAATTCTAAAACAGGTTATTATCTCCATTTTGTAGAAAAGAAAATCAGTTCAAAGAAGTAAAGCAATATTGACAACTAAGTAGAAAAGTTGGTGTATGAACCCAAGTCTTAGCATTTAAAGTTTAGTGGCCTTTGCTAAGGTGTGAAATTTAAAAAATGTGAAACAGGACATCTAAACACCCTGAAACCCAAATGCAATGGAAAGCAGTGATGACACCCCCTTCTTACCAATTACTATTATCCACTGCATCTCCAAATCCTGGGGTATCAACTATTGTGAGTAGCAACTGAACCCCACCTTCTTTGATTAAAACTTTGGATTGTTCCACCTGTAAGAGTAATTTGAGCAGATATTAATAACATAGCATTACCCCTGTGCTTTCCTATAAGGTAAGCGGTAGTGAGATGAATCAAAACCAGTCAAGAAGCTTTTTGCAAACTAAATCTACCCACCCCCACATTTTTACAATCAATTATTTTGGACATCAGAAGTCCTGGTTACTTGAAAAAAGAGCACAATGTAAACAGTAGGTTATGGCTCATAGTTGGTATAAAGAAGGAACTGATAAATGGCGACAATCACTAATGCTATATAATACTTATATAACCTAAATACACATCTAATAATACATATAAAGAATGTTCTTAAATGATTCAGTAAGTCAGATTAAATGTGATTAAGCAGACAAGGACATCTAATGTACCACTTACCGTACATGTTTTCCTGGTCTATCTCCATCTACTTTGGTCCAAACCAATTACTAACATGACCTTATTCCCATCCCCAAATCTTTCTCAGTATATCCGTAATTATTTACATTTGTGTTTATGTGACGGCTAAGATCCAGTTCTCTTTTTAAATGTGATATTGCACATTTAGGCCAAAGCAATCAGCATAGGTCCAGGCATTGAAAAAAATGTATTCTGGTATGGTTAAACCCTATAAATTCTCTGATTAAAACCTTCAGTTCCCTCTAAAGTTTGGAGAAATGTTCTATTTGAAAAAGAATATTGGATTTAAACAATAACAACAGTTCTTTCTACAATCTAAGATTTTCTGTAACCCTTAGCTCTGTATCAGACTGTATAAATCATTCACCTTGGGCATATGCTACTGCTGGATAAAGCGAACACTGATTTAACCAGAAAAGTACATTCACTGTACATTTATATCAAGTGCTTACTAAGACTAGAGACTCCTCCAGGTATGCATAAAGGCTAACATAAGAGACAAGAATTATATTAAAACTTAAGAGTGTTAAGAGCCATAATACAGTATAGCTTAAGTACAATACTGCCAGACTTAGGGTAAACTGTAATCACAGACATGTGAAAAGCAACTTCAATTTTTTATGTTGATTAACAGAGTTAGGAAAGGAAAAATGACTAATTTGTGGGTAAAAGAAGTTTGGTGTACCTTTAGAGATTACAGAAACGATGATGTCTTTCCATTTTCTTTTGGCATTTCTTACAGATTCTAGCTGCACAAAGAGACTAAAGGGACGAAACTAAGATTGCTGAGTAAGAAAGTCTATAGCAGCATTATTCAAGAAAACTTTGAAATGGTGGAAATGTTCTAAATCTACACTGTCCAATACAGTAGTTGCTTGCCCATGTGGCTACGTAGCACTTGGAATGTGACCAGAGTAACTGAGGAATGGAATGTTTAATTTCATTTAATATTAATTTAAATTTAAATAGCCACATGTGGCTTAGTGACTACTAAATTGGACAATGCAGGTCTATAGCAATCAAAAGTTATTCTGTTAAAAAAGAATTGTGTTAAAACTGAAAACACTTCATGAGATTTGGATATATAAATCCATGGAGGAGCATCTAATTTTTTAGACAGGTAAGAGGCAAAGGTCTTATCTTTTAGACTGTTCCAATCCTGGTATAAACTCTCAGTGAAAAATCTGGGCATCCCAAATATATTTATTTATCTACCAAGTACATATAATTGGCAATCTGAACATTAAATATTAGTAAATATTAATTTCTCTGCAGATTAAAAAAGTAAACATAAAAAAATAAGGGCTCTAATATTTTTTGGTCATCTTCAGTACCGATGATGGATGACATCGTCACTTGGGAAACCACTGTTTTATACCATAGGGCCAATATAATACAGCTTGTCTGATACCAGGTTACTCTAATAATATGAGGGAGGCAAAACAACTGAGAAAATAATCAGACTCATCAGTGTTACATGATCAAAAGTAAAAACAAAACACCTTTAAGTGATATTATCTCATGAGACTTAAGAAGTTCACATTTCATATACCTGGTGGTCCTCTGGTCAAAGGACAATCTGGTTATATGTCAATTACATCTTTTTTTTTTAAAGAAGACCTGGCCCGCCTGGTATGGCTCAACTGGTTGGGCATCATCTTGCAGGGCGAAGGGTCAACAGTTGGATTCCTGGTGAGGGCACATGCCTGGGTTGTGGATTTGGTCCCCGGGTGGTGTATGTGTGAGAGGCAGCAGTTCGATGTTTCTCTCTTACATCAATATTTCTCTTTTACATCAATGTTTCCCTCCCTCTCTTACGCCCTCCCTTCCCCTCACTCTAAAAAAATAAATAAAAATCTTTAAAAAATAAAAGGGCTATTGGATCAAATCTAGTGACTGGATACATCTTGAATTTATCTCCATCTCCTTCATAAAAACAGGTCACTCATTTATGGGCACTGTCTTGAAGCAGAAATATCCAAAGTAATCACACCACCCTTTTACCCAATAATTCTTTTAAGTGACATAGTATGGTATACTAGAAACTGATGCCAAAATACAATTTTCCATATGAATCATCTCCTAATTTTACTTCAAACCATTTCTGGTTCTCTTATGTAACTAAACAAAACCCATTTCTACTTCTAGAAATAAACTATATATTAATTACGCATACTAACAGCTTTAAATTTTAAGAGCTCTGTTCCTTACTTTTATTTTATAAAGGTAGTTTATTGATGTGATAAGAAAAATGATGATCTATATCTTACAGACTTTAAAGAGTCTGTTTATAAAGCTTCTTTTCTTTTCTGGCCTATGAAATTCTGTGTATCCATACATGGTCAAATACAAAGACAACGGCAACATATGGAAGAAATCCAGAAAACATAACTGTAAACGAGTGCCCTTCACAGGATCCAACTGTATCCTATCATCTGATTCTACAAGTATCCTCATGGGATCCATGGAAAACAAATCAGTTCAAGTCCAGGAATTTCAAACTTTTCTTAACAAATCTATTCCAAATGGCCACTTTCCCATGCACTCTACTTAAGCAGGTCACATCAGCATATTTTATGGCATCACTCAGAGCTCTCGAAGATTAAACTCATAATTTAATACTGAAGGAATGAATCAAGGGCATTTTCAGCTCTGTTTCTCTCTGAAAAATATGACTGAAGTCCTTATATTATTTATGTATAATTAATTTATTGAGGCCGCTTTTGCATATCTGGATTCCAGAAATCCAAGGCTCTATTTTCTAATATTGTCTCGTTTTTCAATCTGAAGGGAAAGTCAAGCCTTCCACGCTTGTGCTGCTTCTTTTTTTTTTTCATTTTCAAAGACTGTTAAATACAATAAAATTTTCTAACCTAATGTTTAAGAGCCATTTGTTATGGTAAATAAAAAATGTTAATTAATTGTATTAAATTTTGAGGAGAGGATTAGAATTCTCCATCAGTAGCTTATCTCCACCTACACTTCCTCAGCGTAACAGCCAAAGCTCTGCAGAGACTTTAACATCCTAAGCCTGAGACACTTCATTTAGCTCTAACACAAAAACTATGTTAATTATTTAATGGCTTGAAAGACAAACATCCATTTTAAATACTTCAATAGGTTCCACGAGAAACTAAAAGAAGCAATGACCAATAGAATAGTGAGGTCTTAAGACTACTTTGTTCTCATCATCTTCCAGAACTAGTTTATTGAGAAGTTGATGTAAAGATTCTAATTGCACCTTCTACTCTCTGAACCACTGCACCTCATTCACCTGTCTCCTTTCTGTGCCGGGATCTGCTGATCCCTTTCCATTGTAGTCATCCTGACAAATGTCTACACCATTTCCCCTGTATCGCCAACCTCTTATGCCTTAGAGACTGTGCACAGCACATAAACACTCTCAGATCCTTTTTGGAAATAAAAATCAATCGACTCTCTCAGTCCCCTACATCCAATCTCTAGGTATTCCCTCTCCTTCCTTCCTTCACAGTTCTTCCATCTTCACTTGTCAACCCACTGCCAGCTTGCTCCGCATTCCTACTACTTCACTGAAATCGACCTTGCCAAGGTCACCTTTATAGCATATTACAGCAGCACCTTTCTCACTAAATTATAATTATTTGCTATGTCCTTCACTTGACTGTAAGATGCTTAAGAATTTTGACTGTGATCATCATCACTGTAGCTGCAAAGCCTGGTATAAAACAAGCACTCAAATATCTGTTCTGTGACTGACCCGTTCAAAAACAACACCAAAATCAGAGAAACATCACAGGATTAACCTACAATAGTGATTTACAGGAAGGACTTCACAAACCAAGGAAAAAAGTTTTAAAGGGAATCAATATAAGGTTCCCAACTAAGAACCTGAACAAAAATCTAATACTATCATTTCACGATGGAAATTAAAATGGATTTAGTCTCAGAAAAATAGGCAGCCTTTCCCTAGCAGATAGTTGGCAACCTTTCACTGACATGAAATATGATTTAAAAATCTTTAAATATAACAAAATCATGAAACTCGCTGTCATACATAAAAATATTATCCTTAAAAACATTGTTAATATTTGAGGTTGGAACATAAAGTGGAGCTCAAGTGTTCAACTGTTTCTATCGCTTCATTTTAATCAGTCTGTTGGAGAAAATACACACACACATACATGTATTTTACATATATAAAGAGAAGTAACATGATGCTACTTCATTTAATTTGAAATATTCTAAAAAAACTAAGAGAAAACTGTTCATTGTCTTGGTCTTTCCCAGAGATAGGATGAAAGCAGGTTGGAGGCCAGAAACACTACAGAGCAGTGGTTCTCAAAGTGCTGTACCCAGACCAGCACCTGCTTAGTCTGGGAACTTAATAGAAATGCAAATTCCTTAGGCCCCACCTCAAACCCACTAAACAGCAAACTCTGGGGTGAGTGACTAAGCAATCTGTTTTAGCAAGCCTTTCAGGTGACTGTAATGCACTCAAGTTTGAGAACCACTAGTATAAAGAACTCCAGGACGACAGCGTCAGCTCATGCTGGGAAATGCATAGCTTGTGGTCATGAAGCCCAAGACAGGTGGGAATCAAACTCAGAGACTTCTATCTAACACTGAAAACTTTACTCAAATCAGAATCACTTATATATAACAGGAAGCCCAGAATCATCTCCCTGTTCAGTGTAGACAACTTCGTCTTCCTTCTAAGAATGTGACTGTAAGGGAACTTCTTTTTAAGATATGTCTTAAAAATGTATCTTAAAACTATGTAAATAGTTCTCAGGGAGAAGATTATGAAACTGGTTGTCTGTATTAAAATTTCACTATTTTGCCATATCATAGGATTTTTCTTTTCTCCTCCTCCTCTCTTTCTCTCTCAACAGTTGGAAGTGTTCAGAATGATTTCAGGTCAGAGAAACTGCAAACATTTGCCTTTTGAAATTCAGGATTGTATGCTCCTGATCTGGTATGTCTGGGCTGAGATACAATACTTCTGACCACTCTCTACTGAGAGAATTTATGAGTGTCGAGGAGCAGATCATCTGATAGATTATTGGGCTTGGTGAAGATGCAATCGACTGCAAAAGATAATTATTTTTTATTCTCTAACTACACTGAATGACTTGGAACAAGTTGTGTTCTTTCCTAGGTAAGTGGGGAAAGAGTTTAAATGATCTTCAACTTGTTTCAGTTTATCAAGGAATACCTCCTTGGTACAGTCAGAAAACAGGACTTCTCTGGGATTCTCAATCAGGATCAATTCAGTTCAGAGATTCTGTAACTCTTACTTTTGGCAAAAAGGGGGAAATTTAACAGTAGTGCACAGACCTTTGCCTTAAAAATCTTACTAGAGATACTCTCAGCCCTAATTACTCCTTTGTTTTTTAAAAAGGAAGAGTCAGGAAGATAATCACAATAAAAGAGGACACTGTCAAAGTATTACCTTAAAGAAGGGTCAAGTGAGTTTAGACTGGATTATTCTGGAGATAGGCCAATGAGAAAAGAATTCTAACAAACTAAATTGGGAGCTTTTCCTAATGACTTTAACAGACGTAGCCCTGGAAGAAATTATCTGCAACTTCTAAAATGTAAGGGACCATTATCTAGATAAATAACTCTTCCAGATCAGGAGGGAAAGACTGAAAATATTAAGATGGTCAAAGCACTTCAATGGTATCTGAGCACTTAGTAAATATAAAAGACACGTAAGAAATCATGTAAGAAATAAGAAAAAGAAACAATGAAATACTTTTATGTGTGTGCATGCACACATATTCATAAGAACGATGAGTGCCTATGTCCACCAAAAGATACATATAAGAATATACAGAGCCCAGCACAAAAAATGCCCCCTTTTATTCTAAAATCTTTTATTACAAAATCATAAGCATGTAACTTTGTATATGCTTTGTATGTCACCCTCAAGGACACCATATATTTTAAGTGAAATTTTCAAATTAAGATTATAAATTGTCACACCCATGTCATTACCCTACCAACCACACTCAAGCAGGCATTACTTCTGCCAGACCCAGTACATATTAAACACTGAAAATCCAAATGCTCATCTACAATAGAAAGAATAGGCTGATATATTCCTACAATGGAATATTATATAGCAATGAAAAACTACTGCTTTGCAACATGAATAAATACCACAGACATAACCTTTAGTGAAAAAAAATTGGACAGGAAGAGTATATTTAGATGAACAAGAACATCTATATAGAGGAAAGTCAAAAAGGTATTATTTAGGGGTGTGTGTGATACTGAATATGAGAGCAGATACAAGGAAGCCTTCTGGGTGTTAGAAATGTGTATCTTTATCTGGGTGTTGGTTACCTGGACACAAAAATACATACAAAAATTCATCAAGTTCTACTTAAATTTGTGTCTGTCAGTATACAATGTACATAGCAATAAAAAAATTACATTTTTAAAAATGTTGCTCAAGGTAAAGTGAAAATGAGGTCCTCAAATTAAAAACTATTCCATTTAGCCCTGGCGGGGTGGCTCAGTTGGTTGCAGCATCAGCCTGTACACCAAAAGATGGCGGGTTCAATTCTCAGTCAGGGCACATACTTAGATGGTGGGTTCAATCCCTGGTCAGGGAGTGTGTGAGAGGCAACCAATCAATGTTTCTCTCTCATAGCAATGTTTCTCTGTTTCTCTCTCTCGCCCTGTCCCCTCTCTCAAAATTCCCCTCCCATTCCCCTCAAAACATATCCTCAGGTAAGAATTTAAAATAAAAGTTTAAATTCTTGCCTAGAGTGATCACAAAATAAAATAAGCAATGTAGTAGCAAATTTTTAGAATACAGTTTTGCAGGTAATTTGAAATCTGATGCTCTATGAGGGATACAAAAATACTCCTAAACAGAAAAAAGGTTTAAATAGGAGAAATAAAATAGTCATGTCACAATTACTTCTCAGGGATCTAATTTCTATGCTGCATCTTGCAGTATGATATATGAGGTCTGTCCTGAAGGTATCCAGCCATGTAATACGAAAAATAAGAGACATTTACTAAAGAAGATACAAGACACAAGAAACATTGTACATGGGACAATTACGCCTCAGTCCCCTACAAAGTAGGCACCTTGGGACCTCACACAGTTCTCCTAATTGCCGTCAGCTGCCCCTTCCTATTTTCCTGAATCTCATCAATGGTCTGAAATCTCTTCCCTTTCAAAGGTGATTTTAGTTTTGGAAAAAGCCAGGAGTGGCAGGGAGCCAAATTTGGACTATAGGGGGCCACTGAGTCATCTGGGTGACTTGATGTTTTGCCAAAAAATCTTTGCATAAGATGTTAAGCATGAGCAGCTCAGTGTTGTGATGAAGCTGCCAATCACCAGCTGCCCACAGCTGTGGCCTTCTGAATCATCCAAGTAGTTCCTGTGGAGGAATGTTCAAGCTTAACACAAAATCTGATACAAATTCATTGCTGTATTTGTTCAATCATTTTGCATATAATGGCCACACAGTACACATGCTCACTCAAAGGCATCTATCTCCCCCAGTGACTAGTACAGTGAAGTCGTCATCGTTCATGCATGTGCACTCCAGTCCCTCTCCTTGGCTGCCAGGTTACATCGATGTGGCACAAACCATTTTCATTATATTAACAATGGCTAGACTTTTTGCAGATAGACCTCATGCTTCTGCCTAAAATTTCCAGACTGGCCTTCCATCTTATGCACAAAGATAAACCTCTGCCAATCCTTCAAACCCTGCTACAGCTTCACTACTTCAGTAAAGCCTCCTCCAGCTAGAACTGTTCACACCCCTCCACTCCGCTTAGGTGCTGCTTCATTCTATCAACAATTTTTTCAATCAATGAGCATTGCTACCCCACATAATGTAATATAAGCCACAAAAGTAATTAAAAAATTTTCAGTAGCCACTTTAAAAATATCATGTAAGATTAATGATTTTATTAACTCAATAAACCAAAATGTCATCATTGTAAAATGCTATTGGGAACCGCCCTGTCTGGTTTCAGAAGCTGTAACCCCTCATGGCTAAGGCTGAGTGAGAGACCTTGGGACTTAAGCCACTAAGGAGACAAAGCTTATCTCCCTGGCAGGAGCACCACCTCTGCCCACTTTACTTCACCTTGTCTGGCTCCCAGTGGATGACCGGTTAGCCAATGACAGGTAAGATTCCTCAAGGGAGGGATGACCTAAGACAGGCACAGTCACGAAGGGGCTGTCAGGGAAGGACTTGGGGGGCTATAGAAAAAGTGGGTGATGGACCCTCACCCCTTGACTTTAACATAGCCTGAGTCTTCATTCTGTCTGCAAGAGGTCTCCTAATTTCTTGACTGCCTTACTTCCCCTGCCTGACTTCAGCCTGAAACAATGACAGAGGTGGGTGCGGCCCTGTGCTGGAAAGAGCGGGTTCCCCGGGGCTATCAGGCCTAAGAAAGAATGCATAATAACCTGTGAAACCTCCTTTGCTAATACCCTCGATTTAAATGATAAGGGTCCAAGCATGAAATGAGTTTGTTTCCCCAAAGTTTTATGGTCCTTTAGCTATCTGACTCTGACTCTAAATAAGCCCTCAGAGTTCTTTGAATGTTACCTATTGTTTAATCATTTCTGCCTGACAATGATTGGTGAGCTTTACGTGTACATCCTGTATTCCTAGGCAAATAAACCCAATAAAAGCCCACTGAGGAACAGGCTCCTGGCCCTTCTCCTTTGAGAGTTTGGTCAACTTTCCTCCCCAAGCAGATCATGTCTTGGTAGACTTATCCTTATCCATGGTGGGGAAGTGGGGGGGGGGGCTCTGTGGGTGGAGCCCCCCCCAAAATGCAAACTATATAAGAAAAGTTATTAGATACTTTACACCAGGGATGTCCAACCTTTTGGTGTCTCTGCGCCACAATGGAAGAAGAGCTGTCTTGGGCCACACATGAAATACATACTACGTAACATGTAATCACACAAAGAATCTCATGTTTTAAGTAAATTTATGATTCTGTGTCTCCATTCACAAATTTATGGCTCCATTCACAGCCATTCTGGGCTGCATGCAGCCTGCGGCCCACAGGTTGGACACCCCCCACTTTATACTCTTTTTTACATATTAGGTCTTCAAAACCAGAGGTGTACTTTATACTTACATAACACCTCAATCTGGACTACCTGTATTTTATGCTCAACAGCCACATGCGGCTACCAGCTACTACACTGGGCAATGAAGATCTATAGTCTGTATGAAGTATGGTCTATGGGCCAGCAGAACAGCCATCATCTGGGAGTGTGTGAGAAATGCAGAATTTCAGTCCACCTCAGGCCTACTAAAACAGAAACTAAATTTTACCAAGCTCCCCAAGCGATCTAATTGCACATGCAAGATTGAAAAGTACTGAATCAGACATACATAGTTTGGAAGCCTTAACAAATTGCTACTGCCATTCAACCACTATGTAGCAGTATGTTATTGACTAACATAGAACACTGTGATTAAATAATAATGGCTTTTCCGAGAGTCCCGTTTTCTCTATGCTGCTGTCCAACAGAACTTTCTGCAATGGTGAAAATATACATGCACTGACCAAATGGTAGCCATTGGCCACATACAGCTACTGGGCACTTAAAATGTGACTGCTGCAACTGAGAAACTGAACTGTTTTTTTTATCCTCACCTGTGGACATGCTTATTGATTGTAGAGAGAGGGGAAGGAAGGGAGAGAGGAAGAAAGACATCAATGTGAGAGAGAAACATGGACTGGTCACCTCTTGCATGCGCTCCAAATGGGAACTGAACCTACAACCCAGGCATGTGCCCTAAGAATTGAACCCATTATCTTCAGTTTATGGGACGATGCTGCAAGGGTAGAAAATGAATTTTTAATTTCATTTACTTTAATTCATTGAAACTTAAATAGTCATACATGGCAAGTAGCTAACTTACTAAAGATAGTGTTACTCTAGGAACATTATCTACTCCTATAATTATTGAAGTATATTCTCTATCAGGGTCTTCAGGATAAATTTAGAAGGTTTTACTCAATGTAACTCCCCTGATTGGCTGTATTTCTTTCTTTCTTAACAAATTTACCACTTTACACTAGCAGAGGCCAACTTTGAAACCTGCCTCTAGGAAAGCTTGATAAAAGTCATAATGTGTGATTTTTCTGTGCTAACATCATTCCAGTTCATCATCAATTAACAATACTAACATACCTACCTGCACAGTCTTTTTTATTCTATGGGAAGGACCTGGATACTCTGGAGAATACAAATCTGTGAGGAACAATGAGTTGATTAGCGTTGACTTTCCCAATCCAGATTCACCTAAAAGAAACAGGGAGGGGGGAAATCTGTTAAAGTCAGCCATGTGGACTTTAATATTCATCCAATCCTATAATCAAACCTGCTTTATATGCAGGTACTTCTTGGTGGGACAAGAAAGTGACATTAGAAAATATACTATAAAGACTTCCTATTAGAATAAGCTCTTTGTCCTCATTTCTTATCAAATTAGACCCATGTTTCCAAGGATTATTTTTTGCTCTATACTTTCACATCTATGTTCTTTAAAAGTAATATATCTGATGCAATAGCCTCCATTTTATGAGTAATGTATTCCTAGAGGTGAAAGTTAGTCATAAAGGAAACACTGGATTATATATTGCTGCTTTAGTAAAGACATAAATATAAATGTAATAATTAATGAATGATCAAAGAATCATACAGCTATGAAAAATTATCTGCTGATTAAAAGAAAAATTAATAAAAATGAACCACAAAAAACAATTCTAATTTATCTACCCATATACCATACAGCCTAAGTATAAAGGATGCCTCTCTATAAAGTGGACTCAAAAAAATGATAGGCAATTACTTTTTATACTGCTTCTGCTTGATGCAGGGGGCAGAAATGAATCATGTGGTCTTCTTGACCCTCCATGTCAAGTCTAATATATTGCACCACATGCAGTTAATTTTTATCAAAATATAAATAGCTTCAGAATATATATAATACAAGGTTAAAATAAATTATTAATCATATTATAACATGATCATATCATAAATATAATTATCTATGAATATGGCATGGGATTAAATAATCTAGTTATTGCTAGTTAGTTTAATAATCTTTAGCCTAAATAGCTGATTTCACAATATTAACCTTACTATTTCTATATCTGAGTTGAGTTTTCACATTGGTTCTCAAGAAGGTAAGAACCATTCTAGGTGGTCTGGGGCTCATCCCTTTGAATGAGGGGATGTCAACTATTTCCTAGATGTAAAAAGTTCAGAAATTTCTAAGTCACGGGAAAGTACATTGTAGTTCTCCATACCTGCTTCTTTCTTAACTCTTACATCTTATAACCCAAATAAAGGAGGAAAGAGTAGGATAAAACCCAAGCATTTGCAGATAATCAGAAATAGCTACAATATTTTCATTTAGAAACACAAATGAAAATGATGAAAACATTTTTGATGTTAAATTTGAAAGGATGTGATCTTTCTTATAATGTAGAGTAAATGACTCTACACCCAATTTCACCTATTGGTTTACAATATCTTTCCTAGGGCAGTGTTTTCATTGTACCTGCAAAACGATCCTTTGAGACAGTTATTTACTACTGAGGGAAAAACCCTGACTGGTGTGTCTCAGTGGACCGGGCGTCGTCTGGTGAACCAAAAGGTCACTGGTTCCATTCCAGGTCAGGGCACATGCCTGGGTGGTGGGGTGGGGAGAGGCAACTAATCGCTCAATGTTTCTCTCACACATTGACGTTTCCCTCCCTTTCTCCCTTTCTTCCCCTCTCTCTAAAAATAAAATATTTTTAAAAAATTAAACAAAAATCTCAGGGATGTTAACCCAAGGTAATGGCAGCATTTTGGTATTAAAACTTAGACTAAGTACACCCAACACACTTCCTTCTAAGAATTTCCCCCCTTATAGTAATAAAGATGACTAAAGTATTTAGGGAAAGAAATTTAGGGACAGGTATTCACAAAAAAGTAGTAGTAAATTCCAAACATTTTTACCTACTTCACATAAGTTCCCTAGAGGAAGGACTAACTGCTAAATGACATTAAATCTGATTTTATTGAAACATAATTCAACAACAAAACACCATCCTATATGAAAAAATTATTTTTGATATTCAAAATTAACATCTTAACTGTCAACCTTTAATTAAAAACTGTCCCTAAGATTCTTTATATCACTGACATTAAGTATCTGACACACTCAAGGGAAAATAAGATACTCAAAACATCTGCAAGGGACAGCCTTAATATTGTGGCAACTGTAAAGCAAGTGCACCCTTAAGACTAATTAGCAATGTCACATAAGTAACTTGAGCAAAATACTTTAACTTAATATATTTACTGAAATACACAAGATAGGCAAGTATAATATATTTTGTTAACGAGAGTGTAAGCTACTCATCTTAATCTTATTTATAATGGGGGAAGAACAAATCCTTAAACATTTTCAAATCAGCTAAATCTCCTCTAACTCTCACCAGGAAAGAGCTTTGCCCAGCCATCTATGCTGAACTGCAAACTGAGAGCACAACATGCGTGCACTGAAATGTGTGTAACTGAAGGAGTTCAACAAAGCAGAAGTTCAAAGTAAGATTAATCAGTATTTAACATATTAGGGGCCATATGATTCTCAACCATTTCTGATCTTTGTTTTCTCTTCATCTCTGGTATTTGGATCTTTCAATTAAGTCATAAAAATATAGTAATACATATATGCTTACAATTAATATTTTGTTTAGTTTACAGATTTATTAGGCACATTATTATATATACAGTATTTATAACAAGGCACATTCACATACACAATCATCTCAAGCCCCTATGGGGGGGCAATTACACAGAACAGACGGCATTATTGCCCCAGTGTCTCCACTCCACCATCCCACATCCTCAGGTCCTAGGGGTGTGGCTCTAATCTCGGTGTAGTTTCTGGTTCAGAAAGACTTGGTAAATGTTTGTTGTGATAACGAAATTGAAATTCAAAGTGATTTGTACAAGGTCAGAAAGCTCATTTGTGGCAGAAATTGGAGATTAAAATTAGGCTAAATATATTCTTTTTGTAGCACTACTATGCTTAATATTATAAAATAGATTTAAGTTAAATATATGATTGATTTTTATAGTATGCTAAAAATGAATAAAAAGCATTAGCATAACTAGCTCTTTTACAAAATCACCAAAATACAATATACATTTGAAATTTAAGTATAAGAGAGAGCTATTGGTTTCAGGACTTGATCCGAAAAGGCAAATAAGACATTAACTCCAATAAGCCCAAATAATAACTCTCTTGACTCCTTATACCTTAAATGAACACTACTAAAGCAATTATTAAATTAAATTGTAGTTAGTATGATGCACTTCCCTGGAATTCCTTTGAGGGTGGTAGTGGTTGACTTCATTTTATATCACCTGCTTAGTCCATAATTCCTAGCACTTTACTCTTATCAGTACATTTCATCTGAATTACTAATCATTCAATTAAAATCTAAACCTCCAGACCATGACAAGAATGCTATGGAAATCACACCATTATGTAATTACTGTGATTACTACCACCTGTAACATAATAAACAATTCATAATCTTCTATCATAAAATCTTGAGTTCAGAATGAACCACAAATCTTGATTCACAATCCATTCTTTGATATATACAATTTCCTTGTGCTTATCATCTGCTTACTTGACAGTTGTAGGCAGTGCAAAAACAGAAGAACCAAAGTCTAAAGCTTTCTTCCTTCTAAATATTAACCCATTTGTCTCAACTGTTCATATATATCTGGAGGCCCTCCAAAAGTTCACCAAACTCAGCATGTAAATTTAACATCCACAACACTATACACACCTGCAAATAATTTTCATTTCCAAGCTAAAATTCTCCAGTTAGTTTTATCTCCATTAGTCATTTTTCTCCAATGGCAGCCCAAAATTATAATTTTATCGATTTTTCTACCTTGTTTTAAGCATTAAAAATCCAAATTTCTTCTATTTAGATGTCATTTAATTCTACAATAAAAGTAAATATTCATTTTTAAACCCTTCAAAATTATTTCAGTTTTCTCTTCTACTTCCCTTCCTAATTTTCAGTCCAAAAATCATTATCTGGGGCTGAAAAAGGCAGGTGCACCTGCTGGAAGGACAGTCCCAGTGGTCCAGAGAAGGGTGCCAGAGCCTGCCAGATGAAGGTTCCAAGGGGGTCTGGGAGAAGACCTGAACCCAGACAGGATGAGGCGGGCACCTCTGTGAGAACAGTGGCCTGACATGGGTAGTAGCACAGCACTTGAATGGGGTGAGCAAAGCCACTGCACAGAGAGGGGAGAAGAGTATGGGAAATAAGGCAGTAGGTTAATTATATGCCGGGGATGGATCAAATAAGCAAACTTATTAAGACAATGGTTTTTCACAATCAGAAGGACATTACAACTATAGAAAAGATAAAAAGAATGAACTGAAATTGGAGTTATCAGTGTAAACTTAATGGTTTTCAATATATATAGCTAGATACAGAGGTCATATAGATTGTCCTTCGACTGAGGACTGGGTAAGGAAGATTGGCACACGTACACAATGGAATACTTCTCAGCCGTAAGAAAAGATGAAATACAGCCATTTACAACAACATGGATGGATCTTGAGAATACTATACAAAGTTAAGTCAGTCAGAAAAAGCTAGGAACCATATGATTTCACTCATATGTGAGATACAAAACTGAAACTCGTGGACACAGACAGCAGTGTGGTGGCTGCTAGAGAGAGAGGGTAGGGTGGGTGGAGGGGGCCTAATATACAGTGACTTTATAGATGGTTTGACTTTAGGCAGTGGACACACAGTGCAATATACAGACCTAGTATCACAGAAATGTACACATGAAACTTTTATGATCCTACTAACCAATGCCACCCCAATAAATTTAATAAAAAATCTAAAAATACGATGCAGATATTAAAATCATAGTTAAAGTGTTGACCATAATTTCCATTCTGTAAAATATTTACTGCAGCATTACAATGAAATCAAATACAGCAAATCATTCAAATGTCAAATAAGAAAGCAATGACTAAAATTTGAGATAGCCACAGTTGAAGTATTATGTGGCTGTCAAAAGTAAAATATTGCAGATAAATGCAGCAAGACATTAACGATAAATATCTCTTGCTAGTTAATTCATTTTTAGTTTTCTGGTATTTCTTGATTTTCATGTATTTTAGGTTTTATGAAAAGTCTCCTTTTTAGGTGTATGTCTTCCCTAGTGACTCTAGATAGATGCCACCATGTTTATTTACTTCCTAGAAAGTAACACAATTTGGCCCTAGCCAAGTAGCTCAGTTATTTAGAGAGTCCTCCCAATACTCCAAGGTTGCAGGTTCAATCCTCCATCAGAGAATATACAAGAATCAACCGATGAATGCATAAATAAGTGAGACAACAAATCTCTCTCTCCATCCGCCCTTCTCTCTAAAGCAAATAAATCTATTTAAAAAAGAAAAGAACACAATCTGTAACTATTTTACATATTATTTTCTTTTTTACCTATCTCCCTAAATTAACAAAAACTCTAGTATTTTCTCTACATAATAATTATTATAACTAAAATAATGTAGTACTTATATAAGAACTACAGAATGTGTTAAAGATTAAGAAAGAGAAGCAACCAACCACACATATTTTTAAAAATCGAGCTTGTAATAATGGTTTTGGGAGGACTACTTAACCATCTAAAATATAAACATTAGATTCCTGACTCAATCTCACATCTAAACAACCCGCATGGGTTTAAGATTGTAAAATAAAAAAGTTTAGCCTATATATTTTAAAATCTTGAACCTCCAGTAACTTTGAATCCAGCAGAAGGATGTCAAGGACAAAAAAATCTTTTATAAGGTAACTTTTATTAAAAATAAAAATGAGTTCAAAAAAAGTGTTTTTTATTATTACTGGAAGCATTTCAACTATCCAGCATCTTATTCTCAGAATTAAATATAATACCAATAAATGCCCGAAACCCTAGAAACAAAGTGAGCCAATACTACCTTTCAAGTTGTTCAAATAACTGGGTATTACTACAGCAGTTCAAATGCCAAAAAGAAAGTGGGAGGAAATGACAACTCTGACAGTCACTGTATATACTATCACTGACTAAATACCTCCTAAACTTTTGCTGGTAAATCATATACAAAAAATATATTACAATAAACTCTGAATCCCCAAAATGTCCAAACCAACATGTTCTAAGTTCCCTTCCACTAAAAAAACTAGAAACACCAATTTGTTAGTCAAGACATTTGGTGTAAGTCAAATGCATTATGACAAATCATAAATTTTCTTTTAAATCTCCACCACAAAATTCTTATAAAATTCAAGAAATGATCAAATGATCACAAAAATAATTGTGGATTTTATCTTCACAGAATTCAAAATAAAATATTTAATATCACTTGTTTTTTCAAAATAATTTCCAGGTCAGATAAAGCAATCTACAATCTTTCCAAATTCTACCTCCTTGAAAGATTCTAGTAAGATCAGGATCTTACAATTAACATTTTATTCTTAGAACATAGTTGAACCTAATTTAGGAGCACACAAAAACAGTCAAGTTCCAAGCACAAACAGGCTTGATACTTTGCTGAATTAGAGACCTAAATGTCATTATTAGATATGCCTGACATTGGCTTTTAGACTAAACTTTTTAGTTTTACTTTTATTGTAAAATAAGAATTCTGGTCTTCTTATCCTGGTGGCATTCAAGGTCTTCAAAATCCAGGCCAGGTTTTCCAGCCTTGCTGCCAATTATTTTAAAGTTACATCTTAGAGGTCAAATCCTAAAGTAAATGGGCAATGCCAATTAATCTTGAAAATACCTCACATCATCAACTAACCCCAATTACATAAAAACGGGCAACTTGTTTTTCTTCCTGTAGGAAAACAAATCCTGTTTCTTTGAGCATATAAAAAGTAACTAGTTTATATTAAGATATACTATTTTTCACTAAGCTAACATTCAGCAAAGTAATGATTACAGTATTAAAGTATGTAGAAGCTGATAATGACTGGGGGAATTAAAAACTCATCTCTCTATCCCTGGCTGGTGTGGGTCAGTGGACTGAGTGCTGGCCCACAAACCAAAGGATTGCTGGTTTGATTCCCATCAGGGCACCTGCCTGGGTTATGGGTCAGGTCCCCAGTAGGGGGTATGCAAGAGGCAACCACACACTGACATTTTTCTCCCTCTCTTTCTCACTCCCTTCCCTTCCCTCTAAAAATAAATAAATTCTTAAAAACAAATTCGCCTCTCCCACTTCGCTAATTCTCATTCACTCATCTTGCTGCCTTTTTTTGGTTTGTTTTTCAGAAAACAGAACATCTTTATTTACTTATTTTTTTTAATAGAAAACATCTAGTTGAAATCGCATAGGTTCAAGGCATACTGGATGCACTGTACTAAACTCCACACTATATCCAGTATCCACAAATTAGCCTCTGCTAGTGCTTAACACACCAAAATAAATGAGAAACAAGCTGAGTTTGGTTCTGCCACCTGCTAGCAATATGACCATGGCAAGTAACCAAATCTCTCCATGCCTCAGTTTCTTCATCTCTACAATGAGGACAACAATACCAACTGCACAGGGTTGTTGTTAAGAATTTTACCTAGGATGCTGCCTGGCACATATTATGTAGGTGTTGGCTATTATTTTCCAACTGGACTGTCACCTCAATGTCTATTCCAATTCTACTCTTAAAAATCTTCTGTGATTCCTCCTCAAATACGGCAATAATAGTCTCCAACCAGGGACAGGTTCTCCTATATTCCTTAAACTTCTATGGCCAGTAAAAAATTTCTGTATGATTCTACTGACTTGTACTTCCTGGAAATGTTACTTATTTTTTGTGCACTTTATGTTGTCATAAATTATAGGCTCCTTTAAGAGAGAAAATATGGGAATACTCACTATGACTCTTTCTTGGATACAAAGAAGTCACTCAAGAAAGTATTCAACAAGTATTGTTTATGAGGCTGGGTTACTAGATAGAGGTTTTTACAACAAAGGAAAAGGAGTGCCATAAAGAAAGCAAGTGTTGGATATAAATTCACAGTTTGTATCAATGTATCAATGTATAAGTCTTAAACCAAAAATTGTTATAAAAGCCAAAACTGCTCCAAGTTTAAATCTCAAAAATGAGGACTTAGCTCATAAGTCACAGCTTATATTCTCTAAGTTAAAAATACTAAAGCAAGGTTTGTTATAGCTTTCTATGATTTGCAAACAATGCTGCTATATTTGGCCTAAAGTCTGAAAAACAGACCAATGTATTAGACACATACTTAAAAGGTGACACTGCAACTATGTAGATGAAAAGATTTAGTCTCTGCACTCGACAAGTCTGTACAAAGATAAAAGATAGGTAAGTAAACAATAATGTTCAAAGTGCAGGGGAGAAAACCCGTATTTTCCTTATCCTCAGTTGAAGTCTTATCAAGGAAAACACAAAAGCTGTCATTTACAAAAGGACTGACAAGAAAAACTAGTAAATAAGATATATTAAGAGATTGCATATTTTCTCTAAAAATCGAGATCGTATGACCATTACATTTTTTAATCTGGAAAAATCTCACAAAGATTTTAAATCCAATATCTGGACTTCATCCCCAGATACTATTCTAAGTATATGTTCAAGAAGTTATTCTTTTTTTTTCTGTTATCACTGCCATTTTTTATTTTTTGTATTAATATAACTACATCAAGACCAGGAACACCTTGTCAAGAAGTTATTCTTTAAACTGAAATTTTAATATTAAATACTTTTTGAAAGTGTTATAAATAATTCTCCTGGTGGACCCAGGAAGTTTTCTTACAAATTAAAGGCCATATATTTATCTACAGTTTTCATTTAAGATCACTAACATTACATATGTAAAGGTAAGACGTACTATTTCTTCACATGTAATAATCATGTTATCAACGTACTGAAGAAAAGGCATGTTCTACCAGTGTTTTATCCATCCATCCAGACCCGCGTCTACTCCACGGCAGTAATTTGCAAGCTCAGTATATTATGCTTCTACTCAACCAGACACAGGCAAGTTTACTAACCAAAATATGGTCAACTGATAAAATATTCTCCCTTTCAATGAAGGAGTATTTTATAGCTAATTTAATTAATCTAATTCAACACCAGGGATTGACTGTATTAGCAAAAATTAATGCACACTACACGAAGGCCAATTTAATTTTCTTTGTCAAGGGTAATCAATCCATTATCGTGCCTTTAGCCTTCTTAAAAAGTATAGAGAAATACAATAAAGTTGCATCATAATTAAGATTTATGTTCTAAGTCAGCCTATATAAGGGGGAAATATTACAGTCATTTAAGATTAACACTGTTAAAATTACTAATCTTACATATGGTAATGTATTTCTTCATAGATAATGATGGTGTTACCCACCTGTAGTCGAAATAACCCTTAAAAATCTCTTAAAATGGACTACAAATAGAGTAAGGTATTCAAAGGATAAAGCACAGGAAAAATGAGGCTGCATGAGAGAATAAGGAGGGTCACATTGCACTTATTCCAGGATTTATACTCAATGAGTAAATTCCTGGGTAGTCATTTGCATGACTGTGATCCTTTCTACTCCATCCTTCTTTTTCAAATTGAGAGCACATACGGTTAAGTTAAATGCTCCAATACTATGCAGCTACTTAGTATAAAAGTCACAGGGTGGGGCGGGGGAGGGAATTATCCTGGAAAAATGAGTAATCACTAGATGCTATTTCTTCTTATAGCATTACTAATTGAGGAGAACTTCTCTAACGCTATATCCCCCTCAACCACTGCTTTTCAATTTTTTTTTTAGTTTTCAAAATTGTGCCATCTTAAAAAAGGAGACAAGAAAATATATAAATCCCATCACACCACCAAGCTAAATTTTAAAATGCATTCATATAATAAAAAGAAATATAACACATGATCCCTATAGTTATTTGGACTACTGATTTCTTAAATTCATTAATAGTTGATTAATAGTTTAAAATTGAGATCAAAATTCATTTTTAGTGAGAAATCATATCTTACCCACAACCATAAGTGTGAACTCAAACCCTCTCTTCACTGATTTTCTGTATACTTGATTGGGGAGATTCGCAAACCCCACATAGCCTTCAAGGTTCTTCTGTTGCTGAGAAAAGAAAGAAGGGTCAAGTTATTCAATAGCAGCAAAACTCTTCTGTCACACATTTCAAATTCCCTTTATTAACCTATTTTAGAAAACTATACAAAGTATTAATCATAGCAACTTAAACTGGTTTTATAATGGTGCCAATAAAAATATTAATTAATTGCAACAATGCACAAAATGAATTGAGCATTAGGTGACTGACAATGTAACGGTCAATTAGAAAAATCCAAAGAAATAAAATAAGAAATTTAAAAACCTGTCTGAGAGCAAAGATTTCTATTTATAGTAAGTTAGTTACAATAAGATTCTGACAACCTAAAAAAAAGTTTATTCATAAAAAAAAATCAAATCCCCTTAAAATTATATTACGAACTTTTCTAATTATCCAATTGTTCATACTAATTACCACAGGTATGAGTTTCTTGAAATTTGTCTTCCTATTCATAAAATAAAATAAAAATGTTGAGTTTAAAGCAATTTTCCTGTAAATTCTCGAAGGCTCTCATGATCGGTGTTAATCAGTAAACAGCATCTTTCATGCGGTTTTACCAGGTTCAAGGATGTCATTTCAAGGTTTCACACAAACTTGCTGCCTCCACTATCAGGGACATCAGATTTACCCAGGTTTACATTATTAATTCAGTTTTCTGTATAGTTTTTGATTCTTTGATGACCTCAATAATAGTTTCATGAGTAATCCAAAGACACCTACTTCTAAAATGGTGTAGTAAATAAGTCTGATTTTTAACTTACCCATTGGTGAGAAAAAATGTCCATAGTTCACACCATCTGAGTAGAGTCTTACTGGATAATTTTACTTAGAGGTAGGTCTTACTCATCATTAAAATATAATGACAAAATATTCCTAAGAGGTACTCATTTCTTGTAAGTTTCTGTCACATTTAAATTCTTATTTAAAAAAGTCTCATGAGATTAAAGCACTATTTCAACACATTCGCATTTAACAAAATACGGTCTGCATCCCTCACTAGTATCACACATGTAGCTAAATATTCCATTTATAACCTTTTACTTTTTTGTCACTCATGTAAACTAATTTTTAAGCCAAAAGTTGACAAAATAAGCAAGCCAATTAAATTGAAAACCTAATTTTAAATTTAATAATTAGGGTATTGGTCAGCATATAATATTTTAAAATCAAATATCTGAAAGCCTACTGTATGTAGAGCTAAAAATACGTATTAAATTTAAGGTTTCCTTGGCTCACATTTCATCCAACTGTAAGTTAAATTTAAGTTATACTTAGACTGAAAAAACTATCTGTATAAATTGTCTAGTATACTCACAGCTACTTTGTAAAGAACACATTTCCATCATTCCAGTGTTCCAGATTCCAACAGAACAGATCCACAGAGGAACAGTAAATGAGGAATTCCAAGAATTGTAGATGATGTATTTAGTCCAAAGAGGAGAGGCAATCCATTGGAACACAGCAAAAGACAGGGAAAAATAAAAGTTACTTACATGTAACTCAAAAAATCAGAGATAAATTACAAATTAATTGAAGGCAAACTTTTCTCTCCACATGTCAATAATACTTTGTTGTATGTGGAACACAAGGCTCAAATACTTTATTTTCAACAGCTCTCCTGATGAAATATAGATCAAAAGACTTCCTATCTTTTATAAAAGCGAATTACTTTGCCCTGCACCTGAAGTCTTACAAAAAATGGTGGGAAAGCTATAAAAAATAAAGTTTCAGGAAGGTATACAGGAATCAAGTTTTAATCCCAATACGAAAAAAATATAAATTTTGCTTTATCAGTCACTGGGTTAAGACAGCCCAGATCAGCCCTGGCCGGGTAGCTCAGTTGGTTAGAGCATCATTCTATACTACGCCAAGGCTACAGTTTGATCTCCAGTCAGGACACATGCAAGAAGCAACCAACAAACGCATAAATAAGTGGAACAAATAGATATTTCTTTCTCTCTCTCTATTAAAAAAAAAAGAAAACAGCCCAGATTAGATAAAGACAAATGTTTTAGATAAAATGTTTGCAGTGCTGTATTTCAAGTTCTATTAATTAAACTAAAGTTCAGAATTGGAAGAAATGTGGGCTTATGGATGGATACACTAAAGGGAAGGAAGCTAAAGAGGACAAGCAGTAACCAATGGAAAACTGAAGAAAATGGGAGCTGTGAAAACTGAAAGGCAACTAAGGAAGCACAGAGAACAGACGAGACTACCCTTGGACAAATTGTTACGAAAAGTATGCGTCTTTATTGTATACTGACATGAATCTGTGAGTTCTATCACAACCTGGAATGATAACGATGCTGCCTCTTCATCCATCACCTTCACAGCAAGGCCCGTCCTGACCACCTTTATCTAAAATTACAACCCCACTCATCAATTCGGCACTCTGTTGCTGTATGATTTTCTCCTTTGTACTTACCACCACCTAACACACATTGTACTCATCTTGTTTACTGCCGTCTCCGTCCCAACCCACCTCTGGTGTAAGCTTCATCAAGGTAGAGATGAATGGATTGTATAAATTGTGGCATCAAAAAAAAAGGCTATCTGAGAGAGCTGAAGAAATTTCAGACAAATTATTACCCACACATATTCAAGGAACCCACAAGACAAAAGGTGTAAGAAAAATGCCTCAGAGTCTGCCTGGGTGTCTTATCCATTGCTTTCTCCTCAACTCCTAAAACAGTCTTTGGCATACCGAACAAACTGAGATCTTGATTAAGAAAAGGGGAGAAGTATACAGGCAAAGTGGTGGACTCTAAAAGTGGGGATGAACTTACTACTCCCAGGAACAAAAAGAAGGTACATGAACTACAATGATGTGAAGTAGTGGACCAGGGGATAAGGGATAGAAAATGAGGTCAGGAAGGTAGTCAGGGGCCAGATCACGTGGGATCCAGACAAAAGAAATTTGGATGTTATTTTAGGTATGATGGGAAGTCACTGGAGGGTTTCACACAGGCAAGTGACCTGACCTGATTTGTGTTTTAAAGATAGCTCTCACTGCTAAGAGAAGAAAGTGAAAATAAGGAAACTAGTAAGGAGCATACTGCAATAGTCCAAGAAAGAAAAGATACACTAAATTTAGATGGTGTTGAAGCAAGAAGAGATAAGAAGGATTCAGAATAGGTTTTGAAGGTAGAATTGTCAGGACATTGCTGATGGACTGGATTTGATTGGTGAAGGAAAAAAGAGATCAAAGATAACTCCTGGGTTTTGGCTTGGACAACTCCAAGGCTAGTTAGTGATCTCTCTTAGGAAAATGGGGGAACAACAGAGAAGGAAAAGACTGGGAAGTGAGAGCCAAAGTTGCCAAAATCAAAAACAGCCTTGCACATGTTAAGTATAAGGTGTTTATTATATATTCAAGAAGAGATGTCCGGCAGTCGGAGCAGTTGGTTACATAGATGAATCCAGAAATTCTAGGGTTGGACGGTGCTGAAAATAGAGATTTTGGAATCATAAGCATATAGAGAGTAGTAGGGGAGGACTGAATTCCAAATAGAGACTATATATAAAAATGGGTCTAGACAGAGTCCTGGAGCCTTGAACCTTGAGATATTAGACAAAGAAAGAGTGAGAAAGATCAATGAGTGAGGAAGAATCACTGGCTCAAGATCACTCAACTGTGTCAAGCTTTACCAACGGGTCAAATGAAATACCAAAGATATGACCATAAAATTTTGAAATAAGGTT
Source organism: Tonatia bakeri (assembly GCA_004024845.1). Classification (NCBI taxonomy): domain Eukaryota; kingdom Metazoa; phylum Chordata; class Mammalia; order Chiroptera; family Phyllostomidae; genus Tonatia; species Tonatia bakeri. The sequence goes on from PVIA01001969.1 coordinate 153,122, forward strand.
ACTGGTAACTTTGGATAAGAGCAATCTTAGTAACATAGTAAGGAAGAAAAGTAACTAGGTTGAGAGTAAAAAAATTCCATGTAACTATTATAACATTTCAAATGTATATTTTAAATTATTTTAAAATTAAACATGTTACTTGTTAGTCCCCACATGACTAATTTTTCAGAGGGAAAGAATCCCATGTCATCTCTATATTCTTAACAAAGTACCGATACACTGGTGATATTAAAAGCTGAATAATTAAAATATATTTTCAGAGGAAGAAACATAGAGAAGAGATATACAGGTCTTTCACATATAGTAAGAATCTTTCCTTACCACAAATTCTAAAATCAACCATACTCTGTAATTCACAAGACTTAACTACCTACTGGTGCATTTTTCCTGCACAAATGAAATGTTCACAGTGCCAGTATGAAATATAATCTCTGGATAAAGAAACATTATTTTTAGGTATGAATGATACAACTCTGACACTTATAAGCGTGTGAAGATAGATAAAAATACATTTACTAAAATACCTTTAGGTCTTAAGAGTATTACTTGATTACAAGCATCAGTTACATAACAAGAAACAGTTACCAAATCATATTTTCTAAAAGCATATGTGTACATTTACAAAATCTTTTAGTTATTGGGTTGTCTAAAAAGTTCACTTGGTTTTTGCCAAAATATTGCTCTAGTAGAGTTCAGGTGTCTTTAACTTCATTCAAAACAATGTTATTACATTGTATTGTGAAAGCAGACTTATCAGCGTGCATTAAAAAAAAAAACTGGGTGGTGGGGAATGGTGGGGGGAAAATGCAGACAACTGTAATTGAACAACAATAAAATAATTTCTAAAAAACCTCATCAAAATTGGTGGGGTTTTGTGTAGCCATTTTAATACTGAAGAGGAAAGAAAATATGCAACATTTTTAGCATATTAATGCTTTATTTCAAGAAAGGTGAAAAGGCAAGCAACATGCAAAAAAAAAAGATTAGTATAGTGTTTGGAGAAAGTGCTCTGACTGATCAACATGTCAAGAGTGGTTTGTGAAGTTTTGTGCTGGGGATTTCTTGCTGGACAATACTCCAATGGTCAGGTAGACCAGTTGAAATTGATAGTGGTCAAATGGAGACAATCAATGTTCTACCATGCGGGAGATAGCCAACATATTCAATATCCAAATGAGTAAAATTATTGGTAAAAATGAAAAATGTGTCTTTTATTTCATGGAAAAAACCATATGAACTTTTTGGCCAACCGAATATATAGAGAAGCCAAATCTCTATGTCAAAATTCATAGAAAATCAAACTGCAATTCTATTGCCTGTTGTTTCACTGCCTGTGGAAAAGTCAACATAATAAACACAGCATCCAATAATTTCAGTGTGAAACTTATTTAACCTTACTTCTAAAAATCAATTATATTTGAAGAACAAGAAGTTTCAAGCAAGTACCAATGGGTAGTTTATTGGAACCCTTTCAAATCCTTTAGTCTCTTGCCATGTGTACCTATTCCAAAGAATAAAGTTACCAAAATTGTGTCATCTAAAAATCCCATTATCATTTTTAAAGGTCTGAATATTAGTATTTGCTTTAATAAATTTTTCCAAAGAGAAAAGAGGTAACTTATTTTGGCAATTACTAAATGTGCTTTTCAGTAACGACAAAATTGATCAAGGAGTGTTATAAAACATTTGGAAGCCTGACAAAATCAGAATTTGAGGAAAATTAAGATATATTCCTGGTAGGATCTACTAAAAAAAAATCTTCAATTCCCACCCACCTTTACAAAATTAAAAGTTCAGCCCAAATTACCTTAACAAGACCAGAATTCTATCTCTCCCCTTAGTAACTGCAATTAAAAAAAAAAAATCAGGCTACTAAGATCCAAGGTTCTTATCAATAACTTTCCATTTCAAAGGTAAACATTTGGGGTTTCCTAAATAACGTCAAGATCAATTTGTACCCCTTTGGGTTTTAAAACACAAGTATATTGTATATTGCTTTACACACTGACAAAAATAATTAAGTTTCTTTCTCCTAAAATTTAAACAATTCTAAGCACAAAAATACACACTACACAAAAGGAAAAGCAATTAATTCATAGATTTATTTGTCTACTACTTAGTATTCTTAAGTGAAACCTTATATCATACACACAGATATGTCTAACACTTGCTTAGTAAAATTCTTACCATCTCGTACGTAACCCAAGAAAAAAATGAAAGAACTTCATTATTTAAACGTTTTTAAAATTTCAAATACAAGTGGTATAAAAATACCGATTCTAGATTTACTGTAACAAGAATAGTAAGATATTATAAGACTACATATGTATATCCTAAATATTAGCTTTGATGTCCCCTCCCCTCAAATATTTTTAAAAGTCCAAGTATTAGTTTGAATGCTCCCTGCTTCTTCCTTTTTACTGAGATAAGTGACTTTGTACTGATGGAACAAACTTTTATTTTCTTACTTCCACATGGGAGTCTGGTTAATCTATTCAAAAGATTTTAATATTTAATTCTATGAACACATGTCAGGATGAGATAACTTAAAATTTAAGTATTTTTTTCTTGTTCTGAACTTGGAATTTAGAGCTCTACTTATAGAATTACTGACCACACTTTTCATTCATTCAACACAGCTATTGAACCCTTACAGTTGTGTACTAGCAGTTACGTATGTAAAAGTGAACAAAAACAAGGTCCCTGCTTATGAAACTAAGAATCTAAGGTCAGGTAAGTTAGAAGGCAGTTATAGTAACACAGTGATAAATACAACTGATGTAGGCAAGCACAGAAGGACAGCTATGAGATCAATAAGGAAGGATTTGACCTCAGGATAGGGGGTCAGATTCTTTAGATCCTGAAGAACTAGTAGGACTGGGTCTGATAAGAAATGTGGGTAGGTGCTGGAGAATGTAAGTCTTAGGCAGACTAGTTGGTAAGTATAAAGGCCCAAAATCATGATTTCTTTATAGAAATTGCAGACAGTTCAATACAACTTATTTTCAGGGCCTAGAAGCTAAAGTGTAGGGAAGTTAAGCAAAAGCCAGATCATGAAGGACTATTAGCCAAGTTAAGGAACTTAGATCAGACTTCATCTTGAAAATTATGTACAGCATTAAAGGATATGAAGCAGAAGAATGCATAATTAACACTAATTCATATGCAGAGTCACATTCATAATTTCAGAAAATTACCACTAAAAAATACTGAGGTTGAACTGGAGGAGTGAATGCTAGCAATCCCAAGAGCTGCTGCAGTCACCCACAGAAGAAATTAGGATTTGAAGCAGTAAAGATTAAGAGAAATATAAGTTAGAACTCTAATGTCCAATAAGGTAGTAACAAACTACATGTGGCTATTGAACACTTGAAATTTAGTCTAAACTGAAATATACTGTTAAGTGTAAAAGCACGTGCCAGATTCTGAAGACTAATGAAAAAAAATCCTAATTTTTATATTGATTGCATGTTAAAATAAAATTTTAGAGATGCTAGGTTACATAAAACATAACACTAAAATTAGTATTACATATTTCTTTTGTTTTTTCAAATATGGCTACTAGAAAAAGCTTAAATTACATTAGTTTCTTGCATTACTTTCTTTCTATTGGACAGTGTTGGGTTAGATGTTGAGATGAACTGACAGGTCTCTGTAACTAATTTGGGGGAAAGAAAGATTCAGGTTTCTGAATTTAGGTTTGAGCAACTGGATTAATAATGGTACCGACTGTTAAAGACAGGAATTATCTGCGTTTAAGGTGCTAACTGGACTTTAGGGAGACAGCTGTGTACATAAAAGTTAGATGTTCTAAAAATGCCTAGGTTATACAGATATTAACATTTTAAGCAATCAACATTTAAATGGTATGAAGGGCAAGGGTATAAATCCAAATACAGTATATCAGGTAGGAAGCAGGCCAGAACCAATACCAAAATCCCACCATCACCTACACAAACCTAGAAATGAGAGAGAAGAAGAATGAAGTAGTTCATAAAAGAAGTTCAAGGAGGTGGACTGTAGTGGCCTCATTCTTCAAGAAGTGATCAACTGTACCAAATGCTCTGGACTGGTCAATATAAAGATACAGAAGAACCTACATATATCAGGGACCACAGTCAGAGCAATGGAAAGACAGGAGAAAAAGGCAGGTTGGAAGTAAATAAGCAGTCAATGATTGTAGGCAGTGAGTGTAAACAATTCTTTCTGAATGCTTATCTGTGAGAGAAGAGCAAGTTCACTAGAGGGTAACACAGGATCAAGAGGTTTTAAAAATTAAAAAAAAAAAAAAGTTGCATTTGTTTAAATGCTAACAAAGCCCTAGTAGTGTGGCTTAGATGGAGCATAGTCCCATCCAAAAGATTGCAGGTTCAATTCCCAGTCAGGGCACATATCTAGGTCACCAGTTCTATTCCCGGGTGGGATACATCCAGGAGGCAACCAATGTTTCTCACATATATGTTTCTCTCTGTGTGTCTCTCCCTTCCTCTCTAAAATCAATAAGCATATCCTCAGGTAAGTATTAAAAAAAGTGCTAGTGAAAAAGATCAAGTAGGCAAGTGGCTGAAGAAAGGAAGGTACGTTTAGAATATAATGTTCTCAATTAAAGGACTATTTTTTATAAGCACCAGAGATAAAATCAATTGCTAATCCTGAATGGGGAGGGGAGACCAGGGAATTTTAAGAGGTAAAGATTTAAATCAGCAACCACAAGAACAGGGAGAAAGACTAGGAATACAGAGCAAGTAGTCAAGAAATTCTGTCCAACAGTTAAGACCGAGGCCACAAATCTGTGTGAATGTATATATGGTATCTTTCTCCAGAAGCAATTAGTAACTCAAGTATAAGCCAACAGGTCATAGGATGCATTTGAAACTGTTATTTTGCAGAAAGAGTAAACATAAGTACAAGAGATCAAGGGAGCTGACAAGTATAGTTGAAATATTTCAGTGAACAAAAACAAAGAGGGTCAAGGATGAAAGGTAGTAAATAAGGAAGCAAGATAACAGCTAAAAGACTGTGACACTGTGGTTAGAATGAACCATAAAATCAAGATTTTAGAAGTGGAACAAAAGTTCCAGATAATGGCAAAATGGAGCCATTAACACGATGGCTCAAGAACAATAAAAAAAATATGACTAAATTTCGAAGGAGTTTTACATAAGGGTGCTAAAAAGGCCCCAGGATGAAGATAGAACTTGGGGAGGAAAAAGGAAAACTGAGTGTTCAATGCCATTTTTTTTAACAGATTTTATTTATTTATTTTCAGAGAGAGGGGAAGGGAGGGAGAAAGACAGGGAGAGAAACATGGATGTGAGAAACATCAGTTGGCTGCCTCTCACACACCCCCAACCAGGGCCCTGGCCCGCAACCTGGGCATGTGCCCTCACAGAGAATCAAACTGGCGACCTGGGTTCACAGGCCGGCACTCAATCCACTGAGCCAGGCCAGCCAGGGCGCAGTGCCATCTTTAATGAATAAGGAGAAAACAAAGATGTGGCAACTGACAAATTTAAGAAGCTGTTAGAGAGCACAGGCTTTAAATAAGCAGGACTTTTTAAGGAGAATGGTCTATGGTCTAAACCAGTGCTGCCTGATAGAAATATAAGGTAAATGATATAGTAACTGTAAATATTCTAGTAGGCATATTAAGAAAGAGTTAAAAGGTGAAATTAACTTTATTAATATATATTATTTAACCCAATGCATATACATTATCATTTCAACATGCAATCAATATAAAAAATTACTAGGCTTCACTTTATATGATTCATTATTCTGTATTCTTTTATTATAACCTTTGAAATATAGCACACCTCATTTAGAAATCTTTACATTTCAAGCACACACACACACAAAAAAATGGGGTTACTAGCCATCCTATTACATATACATAGAACATTTTCATCATTGCCAGAAGATCTACTGGAGAGTGCAAACTGAAATGAACAGTAAGTAGTACCCCGTACTGGGTGAGGATACGGGGAAATAGGGACTCTGCTACATGACTGGTGATTTTAAATCATGTAGGTGATTTCCTACATGACAGGAAATTTAAAACACTTCCCTGAAGAGCATGCAGACCAAAAGTTTAAATTTTCATGTTCTCAGATTCAACAAATTCCACTTCCACAAATTTATAATCTTGGGAGGATGTAAATTTAAATAAAAGAACATTCAACAATAGTGAAAACCTGTAAAAACCAAGTTTTAAAGACAAGTGAACAAAATAATATATGATAGTAGTCCCATATATTAAAATACCACCTAGCCACTAAAAGTTTTAGAAGGATAGGAAAAATAACTATACATTGAATGGAAAAACTTTTACAGGTTTCCCCATTTTTCAAAAGTTCACATTATGCCACTTAACTTTTATGAAAGACCTACATTAGTACCTGTTTTCACTAACCAAAAAAATCTAAAGGGTTTTTACTTTTTGGGGAAAAGAAAGTGTGCAGGGAGTAGCATTAAGTGTTTCATTTACAGCAAACCTTTACACAGGAGGTGCACACCCAGAGCCCCAAGAGTGGCACTTAGAAGCTCCTTCCCCAGGGAACTACTCACTAACCATCTCAACATCAAGCTGCCATAGCTTTGAACTGTGTCTGTTAGCAGATATATTTTACCTCAGTTTATTTTGTGCATCTGTTATCAAGATGTGTCCTGAGGTATCAGAAAAAACGTAAAATTGGACGTAATTAAGCATATTTAGTATGATTTGTTAGGTTACTTTGGAGGTCTGGAAACACTCAGAATTTTTCCACATAAATAACTGCTTCTTTGCTTTACACATTTCGGTTTATAAAAGGCTTCAAAGGAACACTATTTTCGGATAGCAGAGGAGACCTGTATTAGTGGGCACAATATCACAGTATTACATACCTTTAAACATTTTCTTATGTATACACTGGAGAACAATTAGAAGAACACAGAATGGAATGGCATTAAAGAAACTGGCAAGTAAAGATCTCAGAAAATTCTCTCCATTAAAAGTAATGAGAAAACTGACAAAATTATCACAATCAACTTCTTCAAAACCCTGGAAATTAAAAGGCTTGCAGCAAATCTGAAGAGTGCTTATTCAATAGAAAGGACTGAATCTCAGGAAAAAACAAACAAACAAACAGACAAACAAACAAAAAACCCAGCAGCTCTTCTTGCATTTTAACTTGCCTGTCCTTCCCTCCCCTTCCCAGCTCCACAGCAGCCTTCAAAACCAACAGGCAAAAATGACAGAAATCAGCAGCCTATCTGCAAATGGAGGAGGCAGAACAGGCTCTTTCAAAGCCCGTTCCCAAAAAACTCTGAAAAGATCCCATGACATAACCAAACCACTAAAATAACCAGAGATTTCAATGACAACACATAGCAAAGAAAACAGATTTTACAGAATTAGTTACCAAAAAGTCACTAAACAAACAACAAATAGCAACAATAAACCCTGGGGTATCGACAGGAGGGAGAATCTGACCAGAGTCGCCACACTGTATTATTTAAAAGTCCATTTTTCTAGCAAAAAATATGAGAAATGCAAAACAAACAAAAAACAAGCCACAAGACTGTATGGTCTATGTGTAGAGGAAAAAGTAATCAATAAAAACTATACCCAAGAAAACCCAGACATTAGACAAAGACTTTGAATCTGTTCTTTTAAATATGTTCAAAAAACTAATGGAAACCATGTCTGAAAAACTAAAGGAAAGCAGGAGAACAATGTCTGCCAATACTGACTGTCAATGAAGAGACAGAAATTACTAAAAATACCAAATAAAAATTCCTAAGTTGAAAAGTACAGTAACTGAAATGAAACTTCGCAACTTGACAGATGTAAATCTTACCTTTTAGTGAACTTCCATTAAATGTGAAAGGATTAAACATTCCAATCAACAGGCAAAGATTGGCTGAATAAATTTTAAAAAACAAATGAACCATGATTCAACTCTATGGTGCCCATAAGAAACACTTTTTAGAATCACAGGCACACCAGCTTGAAAGAAAAGGTTTAGAAAAAATAATAAAAACAGAGAGTGGCTACAACACAGACTTGAAGACAAAGATCATTACCACAGGAAAAAAATGCTTTATGCTGACTAAACTATCTATTCATCAAGAAGGTGTAACAATTACAAACAAATATCCCCCTAACAACAGAACCCCAAAATACAAAGACTAACAAAATGGAAGGGAGAAATAAGACAATTCGACAATAACCGGATTTCAATACCTCATTTTTTAAAAATGGATAAAATGACTACACAGAAAATAAACAAGGAAACAGGATTTGCACACTACCTTTCACATATAATTCTTATATCTCCTTTGTTCCATGTACCATCTCATTTACGCAAAAATATCAGAAGAAACTAAAAACTCAACCAGACACTAAATGAGATTGATTACCCATATGAATAGGTGGAAATGTGGTAGAAAGGGGAAATCAAAATAGGGTAAAAAGAGATGTAAGGTGTGAAGGAGGCTTCTGGACATACTGTTTTATAGAGCTGACTATTAACACCATAGTAATGTTTCACATATTCCAATTAAAAAAATAACCAGTATCAGCCAGGATGTGAGAAGAACACAAAACAAACTGGAAGAGAAGTAACAAATGAAGTTAACTGTATCTCAAATTAGTACCATAACCATATTTAACAGAGGGGGAAGGAAAGAACATTACAAAACTGTCTTTTGACTTTATAAGACTAAAGACAAAAAGTAGATACAAATACTATCCCCTGGTAAGTAAACATACTTTTAACAGCAATTTTGAAACTACATTTATATATATACCAAAATTGAACAAACATGTAAATAAATTGTGGATAAGAGCCCGGTTTTTCACTGTCGAAGAAAGGAGTGACAAAGAAAGAAAAGAGAAGACTAGACTGAACCTTTTGATAGTGGACTGAATTGGTGTATCAATAAGAATTCATGGTTTTTACATCAATATATATGTATATAGTATTTATACTCACTTAGATACACATAGAAATTAATATGGATGTGTGAATGCATGTAATTACACAATTTCCTAGATCTGCTCAAGACACCTACAAGCAATGATACCACAAGAGCAATGACCACTTTTAGTGCTCAGATCTTGCATTCTAAATACTATTCCCAAATAAAAGGAACCTGGACTCCTTGGAGAAATGACTGATTCCAGGGTTTAGGAAAGAATAATATAAGATGAACCAGAAAGTAAGGAATTGCACCAAAAAATTGATGGGGCATACTGAAAGGATGAATAGGAGCCAACTTGAAATAGCTCTTAATGGTCAAATCTAGGGCAATCTGACAAAATTAATGTTCATGTGCCTGTATCAATATTAACAAATAACTGAATGAATGAAGAATACATAAGAATGGTTCTTCTTTACAAAAGAATCCAATTTTTAAAATGTAGAACAGAAAATCACTATTAAAACAAACAGCACAGTAACTATGGTAGGTAAGAATTACTAACAGTAGATAAAAGTACAGTATGATGAGAAATAAGTTATTTGAGTAGTTCAACAAAGGACTAACATCTAAAACATACAACTCAATAAGACAAATAACCCAACTTAAAAACGGACCAAACATTTCAACTAACCACCAAAGACACAGATGGTGAATAAGGCCATGGTTAAAATCCTCAACATCATTAATCATCAGGAAAATGCTAATTAAAATCATGATGAGGTATCTCTACAATTCTATTAGAATAGCTAAAATTGAGTGACGACCTCAAGAGCTTGTGAGTATGCAAAGCAATTTAAGAGTTCTCATACACAGTTGATGGAAAAGTAAGCTGTTAAAACTATGAAGGAAAATAGTTTGGCAAAAGTATGGCAACCTACCTATGACTTAGCTTAAAGTACCAAAGAAAAATGCAATGATATGCCACAACCAATTACTGTTTTTTAAAAAGTTTATCAAAAAAAGCAGGAAAGAAAATATTCAAATTTTAACAGTGGTTTTATTTTGCTAACTGGATTTGGAGCTAATTCAGTTTTATAATATCTTCTGTTTTCCAAGTTATTATTGAGAAACCTTAAGCATTTCCATTTTAAAAAATCACACAGAAAGAAAATGAAATCATGTTCACCACAAGTCAGTATGTTTTTTAAATAGATAAATCAGATGTTCTTTATTTTCCATTTCTGACAAGTTCATTAGCCTGCAAAGGAAAAAATTATAGAAGGTAACTGACAATATTTCAATCATGATGTGAATACAATCAAGGGAGAAAAATAAAGGCTGGAAAACTATAAAATAAGATGGACTAATAGCTGGTTAGCTGTATGTCAAATTCAACAGAATTATACACTATAAGGATCCATCCTTAATTAAACCCAGAAAACATCATTCAACACTTTGATAAAAACATGAAAGATATACTTGTCACACTGGCAGATGATAAAAGCTGAGAAAGGTAACAAAAACATCATATGACACACTCAGAACCCAATGAAATTTAACATGGAAATATGTGGATCTAAAACCATGTCCTTTTTCCCCACCCCCAAACCACAATCTGATAAACAAGGTTTCAGGGAAAATCAGAACTATAAAACAAGACCACAAAAATAAGGTGGTAGGACTTTTTTTCAGCCAATCAACAATTTCCTCTAATTACCACCACCCGCAAAAGTGAAGAAGATACAACAATAGCAGCATAAAGGAAAAAGCAGACACCTCTTAGCTGACACTGCGCTCCAGAAATCAATAGCTACCCTAAAAGGTAAATTTAACTTTGGGTCTCATTAACAAACTTAAATAGCAAGCAGAATGAGACAAGATGGTTGTATGCTAATCTGCAATTGTAAGATCACCAGATACTCAGTTTTGAGGTATTAGCAGGGACACGTACCAAATAAAGTTCAGAGGCGAGTAACAATGATGGTTAGAAGGACATAACCCCCTACCATACAAATGTTAAACTTGAAAGGAAATGGAAATGCTAAAAGTCTCTACACACGGCTCAGAGAGGGCTGTTTTCAAATTATTAAATAATAATATTAAAAAGAAAAATTAGATTTTATCTTTTTGGTCTCAAGGAGTAAATTAGACCTTCTGAATACAAACATTAAACTTCAGGTACATATAAAAATAGGAAGAAAAAATTAACAGTGACAGCTACTCAAAGACGAAATGTACTTCCTTAGAAAGCAGTGAGTTTTCAACTTATGCCAGACAAGCTCTCTCCATTAGAAATATAATACAAGTCACTAATTTTAAATTTTCTAATAGTCATATTTTAAAAAAGAAAAAAGAAACCAGTAAAATTGTAATAATGTATTTAACTTGCTATGCCCAAAACATTTCAGCATGCAATCAATATAAAAATTAATAAGATATTTTATATTCTTTTCAAAGTAGGCTTTAAAGAAGGGCTCCAATCCCATGGGACTGATACTCTTAAGAGAAAAAGACACTAGACATATCTCTCCCTTCCTTTCCACTTGTGCAGAGTAAAGGCCACGTGAGAACACACTAAGAAGGTGGCCGTGTGCAAGCCAGGAAGAAACCTCACCAGAAAGCAAACCTGCTGGCACCTTTATCTTGGACTTCCAGCCCTCAGAACTTTGAGAAAATAAATGTCTGTTGTTTAAGCAATCCAATCTTCAGTACTCCATTATGGAAGCCCAAGCAGACTAATACAGTTCCTAAGAAAGTAATCTTAAAAACCTATTGTAAACCAAATTATGTTATTGTTAAAATTATTAATAAACTATGGTAAGTGTTTATGTATTTTTATAAACTTATTCTACAAGCAAAGACTTGAGAAGCCTGCCCTGTTGAGCTACTAAAGTAATCAAAATAATTTGATACCTCAAAATTATAAATTCTAATTTTACTCATATACATAACCAAAGTCTCCAACCTATATTTCATTATAAAAAACAACATCCTACTCAATATCTGTACTATATACAACAAAGCCAGAAATCAGAGGGGGCCTCAAAAGAGCATACCAGTCATCGCAATCCTACCCCAAACAATATTTGTGTGTAATATTAAACAACTAATACATAAAAAATTAACAGTGCCTACCCACTAAAAAGTAGTCTTAAAAAAGTTCAAAATAAGGGAAAAATCATCTAAGACTCAGATAGTTTGGGAAAGTTTTCCAAAATGAGTAGTTTTGATCTGGGCCTTCCTTAACAGATGATGGGACTTCAAGGGAGAGAAGAATAGCATAAGCAGAGGCAAGAATACAAACATGATTTGATCTGAATAGACAGAAAAAGCCAAACCAAGGAGGACCTGAAATGACTGCCTCAGTTTTTAATGAAGGAACACAGAATCACAGAGCAATGTTAAGTACAGCTAGAAATATGCATTCCAATATCTGCTCTTATAGCTATCCTCTGGTGGGTAAGTTACATTACCTTTCTGAGCCTTAGATTGAGATGATGTCTTTATGAGGTTATTGTAAGGTATACATGAAATATTTGCCACTTCACACACAGTAAGTACAATGTGCAATTATTAAGGCCTCCAGGCTTTTATATTGCAGGTAAGTGATTCCCAATCCTGGCTGTCATCAGAAGCATCTGGAGAACTTTATAAAAACAGATACCTGGGCCTCAGCCTAGAAACAGAGAAGCAGAATCTTACTGGTAGGGCCCAGGAAACAGTATTGTTAACAAGAACCTTAGAAGCCTATACTATCAATAGAAAGATATTTAAAGTTCTATAATAGGCCAATTATGAAAGTAGCATTTGGAGTACAATAATCTCACGAAGACTGATTAAATGAAATGGGGAGACTGGAAGCAATAAGACCAATGAGGAAACTACTCAACAGGAAAGCCAATCCTTTATTCATCTTGGTTAGATTCTATTTGTTAAATGGAATCTACTAGTGAATGATGAACTATACTTAGAGCACTCACCCATCAATTAAAAAAAGTTAATGAAATCTCTCAGCTCTACCTCAAAATGTCTAACAGATTTAAATAAAAGTTTCTACCAAGCACAAAATTCCTCCCCTATTCCCTTACTCCAGGCCAGTACTAATGTTGATAGTACATTTATCTCATATAATATGATGTATTTGCAAGTCTGTGGTATTACTTCTGCATTTCCTCCACGTTGACCAAATACTTAACTTTCATAAAGATAGGGGCTGCAACTTTTCAGCAAGTCTAAAATTACCCCAAAATTTCAAAAACGAGAAAGAAAAGAACTACATCCATGTAAGTATATTTTTAACAGGACAGCACCATGGTCAAACTTAACTTCTGATGAGTCCCCTGGCCAGCTAAGTTATTCTAGTTATCTTGTTGGCTCTCAGCTAAATGAATCATCTCATAATGTAACTCCTAGTTGTTCTGCGTTAGACCAACTTTTATATTCTAATATAAAACCCAAGACAGAACTGACTATAGTTCTATCTAGGATAACTAATTTCATCCTTTCTGCCAAGTTGACTTGTTTCTAAACTTAAGCTAGCGGTATGTTAACTGCTAGATTCACCCTTCTCAGCAAAAAGAAAACTAAGACTACCAGTTGTCCTCTGAGCATATATGATCTTTGCAAATTATACAATGACTACATATTTTATTATTTTGAGGTTCTTTTCTATTTGCACCTTATTTTATACGCCCACAAAACATGAAACAGTTCTCCTTTATTTCATTTTCACTCAGCATTTCAACTATATAGAATATAGCTGGAAAACAGAAATGGAAATCTAACTCAATGCTTAGTAGGTAGTAGAACTTCCATACAGAAATGAATCAGGAAATAAAAATTGAGCAAGTAAATCACAAGGATTTGTAACAGCAAACTGGATAGGTACAAACTTCAAAGACAGAGGAAAGTAGGTACATGCATAGAGCAGAAAAAGGTGAAGAGCAATGTTAAAAAGCAAAAATAACCATCATGCTGCATTATTTAATAGTCCTGGTATTATATAAGTCACAGCACAAAACCAAATATTCCCGATCATGAGTGTAACAAGTTCAGTATATTCTTCCAAAAATAAAGAAGCTAACCAGTTTATACATTAAAAATCTCTCTCCAGTAATTTAAGAGACATAAATTAAAGTGAGTTAATGTACTAAACTAACAAATACCCCGGGAAAATAACTAGGGAAGACAGAAGAGGTTTGCTTAAAGATACTCTTTAAAATAATTCTAAAATACTGAAATTAAAACATAAAATGGCTAGGCAAATTAGGATATCAACACTGAATACCATATACATATTTAATACATGTTTAATCCCTATTTAGTTCAGATAGGTCGAGGGTATCAAACTCATTTTCACAGGGATCCACATCAGCCTCACAGTTGCCTTCAAAGGGCTGACTGTATTTTTAGGATTGTATAAATATAACTACTCTTTAACTAGGGGCAACAAGGTGCCAGGCGGGACAAAACACGGTGGAGGGCAGATTCAGCCCATGGGCCTTGTGCTTGCCACCTGTGATACAGGTTATTACACAAAAAACTGTATTAAAGTGAGTATCATCTTGGTTCTGTATCAAATTTAAGAGTTTACAAAGTACTTTTACATATATTACCTCTTGATAGATAATTCACACCAGAAGTTATCAAATCTAATGGTTCATCAAAATTAACTAAAACACTGAAAATATGCACTTTTGAATGCCCACTTCACATCTAGTGAATTGATGAGCCTCCAAGTGTCAAGCATTGGAAGTGTTTGCAATGCCTGACCATGATTAAGAACCACTAACCACTAATAAACCACTAATTACAACCATGAAAAAACATATATGTAGTTTAAAAAGAACACAAATTAACTTTTAGTGATTGAAATAACTTAATGGATTCCCCCACATTAATTTGTTTAAATTAATCATAAAAGGAACTAAGTATACCTATGAAACTTTTCAAAATTAAAAAGTTTAAAATGTTGATGCTTAAAGGTATTCAATATATTAGTTAATGAAAAAGTTTTCTTTGTTTAGATCACCTCACATCCCTGAATGCTACATGTAACAAGTAAAGCAGTGCCCTGGTTATTTTAATAACAGTATAAATAGAAATCACTGGGATAAAATTACTATGAATGTTTTGCCCCCATTTAACAAACAATGATGTCACAGAAAATATTTATAATATTCTCTAAAACTGATTGCCAATCTATAGCAAAATCTTCCTCAAAAAAGAAAGAACTCTGATTACAATTCAGTGGACATAAGGATACAAATATGAATAAAGATACAAAATGTCATTATGTAAAGAAACACTAGCATCATCCTTGGTTCTAAACAGCTACTGATAAGCAATATACCAGCAGAAACTTTAAATAAGCAGCTTACTTAAATAATACTACTATTTTAATACTCCTTAAGAAACTGGTGATGTCACTGTCTTACTTTGAAGGGTGCAGAAGTTTTACATAAATCACTTATTTCCGATTTCCTTCAACTCTCCTCACCAAAGCAAATACCAACCAAATCTTAAAAAACTAAAATTAAATTTAAAACAAAAACAGTACCAACAGATTAAATGACCAACCTACAGTATCGCTTTTGTCTAATAAGGCATATTCAAATACTAAACATAAAAATTCAAAGCACAAATAAGTTTATAATAATCTTAAAATGTTTAACTTCCATCCCCCATCTCTCCTATTATTGAGACTACAACACATGACCACGTACAAAGTCCCCCAAGCCTCTCAGTTTCCTGTTTTAAATTACCTATTTCAAGGAACAGCACTGTACTTCCTCTTCACCCACACACTCCAGAAAGCTCAGATATTTCTGGATTCATTACCCACCATTTACATCTCCTCACATACCACACACCTCACAACCACCCCCTGTACTTCACGTCCTTTGCCACTGCCCTAGTTAATGTCCTTACCTTTTAGTCCTCAAACTGCTACCTTAACCTTCCTTAATTCACTGCCCCCACCTTGGTGCTCTTTCCCTACAGGAATTATCATGATGCTCATAATTACCACTCTTCTTTTAAAACCCTTCAATAAAGACTTTTTTTTATCCTCAACATAGCACACAGTACCTG
This sequence comes from Tonatia bakeri, assembly GCA_004024845.1. Taxonomy (NCBI): domain Eukaryota; kingdom Metazoa; phylum Chordata; class Mammalia; order Chiroptera; family Phyllostomidae; genus Tonatia; species Tonatia bakeri. The sequence goes on from PVIA01001969.1 coordinate 169,121, forward strand.
TGTTTACCTCTGTAGCCTTGTAACTTACACCACCATGATTTCTCAGCTTAGAATAAGTTACTCTTCCTCTGCCAGATCACTTGCCCCCACCTTTAGAGATTCATCTTTTCCAGTCTGGAAAACGTGTCCTTCTCTCTACTCTTCCCACTGTATACCTACCTTTAAATCACATCACAAATAATTTACTAAGCAAATGCCAGGTGGGGAATATAAAAGTGAACAAAACACAGTCCTTGACTTTTAAGAACTTGCCATGTATTATCTCACTTAATTTTCATTTAATTTTTCAGTAACATTAGAGTCCTTCTTTACAGAGAAGGAAACAAAAAGTCTTATTTGCCCAAGGTTCAGTAAAGTTTTTTGGGCATGAACCCAGGACTGACCCTAAAATCCAAGCTTTTAATCACCGTGCTTTCTATTTCTACTGTCACAGCATTTAACCCATTTTCCCTAGTAAGACACATACTTGTTAAGTGAATGAACTTCAGTGTTGAAATCCTAAGCCAAGTAACCACTATCAGTGCTACAGCTTTAATTGATAGTGTCTTGTGTCAAAGAGTTCAGAAGGTCTGAGGTACTAACACATGAGAAAAGATGAATGTCCCAAGTTACTCATTATGTCATAGTTTATGTAGCAAAATATTGGATACATTAAACAAAACACTGGGACATGTTAAACAAATCACAGCCTATCCATATAGTTATGTGTCACTCAAAATGGGGATGTGTTCTGAGAAACGAGGTTAAGCCATTTTGTCACTGTGTGAACATCAGAGTGCACACACACACACCCTAGTGTACAGACTACTGCACACCTTAGCCTATTGCTCCTAGGCTAAACCTGTACAGCATGTTACTGTACTGGATGCTGTAGGCAACTGTAACACAATGGTAAGTAATTGTGCATCTAAACATGGAAAAATTACAGTAAAAATATGGTATTACAAGATTAAAAATGGTACACTTGTACAGGGCACTTATATAAGGGGCCCTGACTGACCCTCACGCATGAGGTTCATTAATTCTGCTTTGGAAAATACTGACCTAGAATACTAATATAATATAATAGAATATAAGATAATAATAATATACTAGAATAATAATATAATATTGTATGTCCAGTAACTACCACATTTTGCAAAAGTTAATTAAATGATAAACACACACAAGCTACCTAGGTGATTTTGATTCCCTAGTTTGAAAAAATTTGGAAAAATACTAAGTATTAAGTGACAGGAGTTCCAGGAAGCAGAATGGACTAGATGGCTAAGGAAGTCGTCTTGTTTCTCCATTTCCTACAATCCTTCGATGGCTCTCCATCACCCAGCACTGTGGTCCTCAATCGGGCTTTGAGATGAGCTCCTCTCAAGCAGCACACCCACATCTCTCTCTAACCACACTTGCTATTTGGAGTACAGAATAAATGAATCCAAATAAGACAAAGACACATGGACTTACGGTAATAACATTTAAAGTCTTTCCTCCTCACACCGAGACCTCCAACCTCTTCTACATACTGCACCCCCCTCAAGTGTTTTTACAAACTTTGTTACCACAATCCCTAATAAAAAAATGTTATATCCCAAACAATACTTATAAAACAAAATTTACCCCCCCCAAATTGTTTATGAAGTGCAAAGTACTGTTTTCTATTTCTTCCCTACTTTTTGAAAAGCATCAGTAAAAATCCACAAAACTGATTTCAAGACCAAGAGTCTCAACTTGCACTCTACAAAACTCCACTGTAGAGACCTACAGTCCACATTTAACAGTATGCTCTCATCTGGCACGCCTAACCTACAATCATGCTACCTTAAAATTCTTCTCTGCAAAAATACTTTTTTCCTACATCAGTTTCATTGTACAATCAATCTTATGTCATTTACAGCTCAAAGTTAGTACATTAAAAAAGAACACATCAAAAGTTTTGTCTTAAAATTTAGTAAAATGCATAAATGTTAAAATAAAAATTTTCAACCTCTAATAAAAAAATTGAAGATAGTGTATTAGCTCAAAATGTGAAACACGGTTCTCAACTGGTAATTTAGTAGGTAAAAACACTCGTATTGGCAAGACCCAGAGCAGAGCACATGTGAGCATGCACACCTCCCATTAAACTACAAGTCTGAAACCAAAGTGCTCGACCACTGTCTTCACTCGAGTCCCGCCATCTGACCATCCCCACTCAGGGGACCTTGGAAACCACGGATCTAACTCCTCCCCCTCCCCAAGCTGTTTTTTTTGTGGGGGGTGGGGGATGTGGAGAGGAGCATCTGTCTGTGATGCTGTTAACCCTCTACAATTGCTTTAAGGTCTGTCAGGGGTCCTACCTTGTCTCAAACTTGCTTGAAAGTTCTGGCACGGACTTATTTAAGATTATTTCTATGGGGGGAACTCCCATCAATCCAACCAACTTTTATAACAAACTTCTGGAACATAATCTATTGATAATACCACCTTTCCTGCAGTTATGTACTGAATACCTTATCTCCAAACAAAACTGGAAACTAAAATTCTTAACTAAGTTACAAATACACACCTTTCCTGTAAATTAAAATCTACTGGATAAACAAAAACTGAATTTCTGTCATCAGTTATGAACTTCAATCCTGCGAGCCTGAGAGCGCGCAGTATTTTTGGTAAGCGCACGAAGAGGACCAGCCGCATCACGTCGCCCCGTCGCAGACTGACGCGACGTCGCCGTACAAACATCTCCGCGCGACCACATTCACTTCACAGCGCCCCTCAACCCTCCGTCCTCTGGCGCCACCCACTCACCAGCCGGGCGGGATGAAAGACAGTTTCCTGCCCTCCCCCCGCGCCCCCTTCCCGGGCTATTTGGAGGAACAGGGGATCCGGGCAGCGGCGAGGAGCTTTGAAGCCGCTCCGACCCTGCCAGGTGCCATCCTTCAGCCCTGGGGGCTTCCGTAACTGTCGCTGCACCCGTGTCTGTCAGTGCACCCAACGCTGAAAGTTCGCCCTCAGCTGGCCCGTAACCCTGCGGGGCGGGCGTGCGGCGGCCGACCACCTCCGTCGGCTGCAGGCACATGAAGACGCAGGACCAGCAAGGTGCTCCTGAATCTGCGCTGCCTGTTCACTCAGATTCTCAAGGGCACACTCAACAGAATACTCTCCCTTTCATCAAAACAGAGCCGCAAGAATTCTTCAAGTTTAAAGCTGAACTGTAACAATAAACTCGCAAGAATAAGTTATTTTAGTAACCAAGCAAGCACCTGATGTCACAAATTATTTCCCATGCACAACAAAAACCCAGATCTGAAACAGTGTGCTCTCACAGCATAACCCAGCAAATGAAAATGTGTTAGAACAATCCCCGTGGCTTATTTCCTACTATACACCCAGAATGAGATGGAACTCGGCAGTGGAAAATGTGAATGAAATAGCCTTGCTCTTTTTCCAATACGTGGGGGAGGAAAGAAAATGAAAGGGCTTCTTGAGAGAATAACTGAAAACACTGGAATTTTTTTTTTTTTTAAATCACTCCCTTAAGCATCCCCGGGCCTTATCTCCAGCAGGGGCCCTCCCTTTTGCAGCGACCCTTCCCACCTTTCCACTCCTCGGGAGGGCGCCCTTCTCTGGCGTTCTTTCCCCTTTTCCTTAAAAATTAAGCCCAAAACCAGGCTCCCGGTCCTCCGTCCTCAAGCCTCGTCCGCCCTCCACCGGTCTCCCGGGCCGCGCCTGGGGAAAGGAAACCCCGAGCGGCGCGGAGCGAGCAGGCGACGCGGGTGCCGGAGCGCTGCAGCCGCGGCCGCCGCCTTCACCGCAGCCGCAGCCCGGCGTATCCTTCTTCCTCCCGCCCCGCCGCCGCCCTCCGGGGCCGGCCCACCCAACCCGACCTCCGCGCCAGGCCCGCGCCCACGAGGGAAGCTCGCCACGGGCGAGGCGACCGACCGCGGGGGAAGCGGGGCCGCGGCAGCCGGCGGCCCCGGCAAAGACGACCCCCTCGGGCTGCTCCCGCCGCGGCGCCGGAGGCCGCGGCTCCCCTACCCCGCTCCCCGGGCCTGCCCGCCGCGGCACAGGAAATGCCGCCGCCGCCGCTCTCCGCACGTTCAATTCAAACTGTCACCGCCGCCGCCTCCCCTCCCCCCGGGTCCGCCGCCGCGCCCCGGGCCCGCCGTCGCCCCCACCCCACTCCTTCGGCGACTGCCCCCGCCTCGCCTCGGGGCGTTCCCCCGGCCCGGTCCCGCGGCCGCAGAGCCCCCCGCGGCCGGAGCCGCCGACCCGAGCCGCGGCGGCCCAGAGCTGAGGCTCACCCATGGTGCTGCTGTTGACGCTCCTCTCCTCAGCAGCAGCGGATCTCGCACTGACCGACATCCCCTCCCCCTCCGCGACCAGCCCGGGAGCGGCGCAGCCCGCGGATTCTCCAAAGGCGCCTACGCCAATTCCGCGGCGTAGCCGCCCGGCGTCGCTGCCCCGCTTACGCAGCCGACAGCAGACGGACTCCTCCTCGGGATCTCACCCGACTCCCGCTCCCTCCTCCGCGCCCGCCCCCTCAGCGCCGGCTTCCGGGCCGAGCGGAGGCTGGCTGCGCTCTCGCGAGATCACTCCCTCCCCGCCTCGCCGTCCCGCTCCAAGGCGAGCACGACTTCACTGGCGTTCGCACTCTTTGGCTGTTCGGGTACAGCCGCCATGTTTAAATTGGCGGGGTTTGGCCCCTCGGGGGTCACGGGTAGGCAGGCCTCTGTGCAAGTCTCTTCAACATGGTCCCTAAGTTTTAACCACGTTACGTTTGTCAGTGAAAAGCCTGGGGACGGCGATGAGCGGCCGGTGGGTGCGAGGGTGGGGTTTTGCCCGAATTAAAGATGGCCGCCGTGAGTGCCGCCCCGCGCGTGTTCACGTCACGTTTTGAGGAGGTGGATGCCGCCCGGTTGGCCTTAGCGCCTCTCTACGGAGTTGGCGTAAGGTGGAGAGGCGCCACTGGAAGAGGCCAGACTGGGGAGCGGCGCCCAGGGCGGGGGCCTTGTCCACGCCTGGGCTCCCAGCTACTGACCTGGCGGCCTTGTGAGTGAAGGGGAGAGACACCTGGAGGCAAGTGTCTAGGCTCCCGCCATCCAGCCCCGTTTCCTCCGCTTCCTGGACTCGGGTATGAAAGTGAGATTAGGCCCTGGTTGCCCTGACATTCGCCTAGCGCTGTCATTTTGGTGGCCGGGCACAGCCAGGGGATCGGCTGCTGCAGCTCCCACTCCACGGTCACGCTGTGTCGTCTCCCCTTGTTGTGCCCGGGTAGGTCCTCGTGGAGCTCACACTGTAGTTCAGGGAATGAATGGGCACGCATGGGACTCCTGAGTGACAGAGTAATCAAAGGCTAAAGTGGCGTGGCCTCCTGGAGTAGTGACTGCCCGTCGGTCGTTGGAGCCATCTCCAAATGCTTTCTAGCGAAAGTAGCTTCCCTTGGCTCAGGGCAACCCATGGGTGCTTCTCTGCCTTTCCTGAAAACTAATCCTGTTAAGCTACGTGTTAAAGAATTACATGTCTGTGAGCTGGCATAACTATGTTCACAGCAGCATTGCTTATATTAGTGAAACAGTTTATCCATTGCAGAAGAAGAGATGGGTAAGTTACATTGTTGGACAAATTGACATGCACAGTGTACGTGCTAAACGGATATTAATGAGCTAAAGCTACCAGTGTTAATGTGGAAGTCATTAGTATAATATTGAGAGGGAAAAAAGTTGCAGTAAGACGTATATGGTATACCATAAATAAAAGTTTGAAAACTGAAAATCATATGAGGGAATGATGGACACCAAATTCAGAATGGTGCTTGCTTTTAGAGAGGAAGAGGAGGGAATGCAATAGCTCTCACTTGTATCTATAATGTTTTCTCTTGTGCTGAAAATGTGGCAAAACCTTGAAGCTAGGCGGAAGATACATGAGTGTTAAACTGTAACCATTTTCTATACTATTCTGTATACTTGAAATGTTTCCAAAGTAAATTTTTTTTTAAATAAAGGACATTTTATCTAAGGAAACAGCTCGTTTTGTGTCTTGATATCTACCGTTTCGTCAGTTTTCATTTGTTCCCTTGTTTCTGCTCAGCAGAGAGTAGAAGCCATTGGAGAGGAACTCCAACAACTCCCAGTCCCCACGGGCGTTAGCCGACCTGCACCCCCCACCCCTCCACCCCACCCCTGTCAGACAGCACGGCCACGGCCCCACCTGAGGCACAGAGTTCCACGAGTGTTTGTATTTCATCTCCATGTTTTATTCCTGTCCTCTGGAGTCAGTCCCCTCCTGTCTTCCCGAGAATGTTCCCGAGATGCTTCTGGGCTCTGTCCCTACCACTCGCCCAGAGTCTCAGCAATGTCGTTAATAACCTCCGAGTTCAATCCAGTGGACCCTTTTCCTTTTGTTACTTGACCTCTCTGCAGCATCTGACACCAGTGATCACGGCCTGCTGCATTTACAGCCCTTGATTCGTGAAACCACACTTTCCCGGCATCATCCTCTGGGTTCCTTATGTAAAGTATTTTAACTTCCAGGGCCTCCCTCTTCTGCCTGTCACTTAAATGTCCATGTGCCTCAGAGTTGTGTCCTGGTCACTGCATTCCTACCTCACTTATTATGCTCTCCTTTTGTGATCTCATTCACTTGCGTGGATTCAGTGACCATCCTGATGCCAATGACTCCTGAATATAAATTTCTAGTTCCCTTTCCTTGCTACACAGATCTACATACCCGACTGCCTTCAAATTCTATGTGCTTATGTCCCAAGGCATCACAAAACAATGTATCCCAAATTAAATCCTCATTTTCAGTACACTTGTTTCTTTGTTCTCCGCTTCTAAATGGTGTCATCAATCCAGTTGCCTCAGCCAGAAATAGGGGTTTTGTATTCAGCCCTTTCCCTGTCGACGTCAAAAAGTTCCGTGAGTGTTTCGTTCCCATGTATGTCTGATCTCTTCATTTCTCTCCATCTCTACTACTCTGTTCTTGCTGGGCCAGTATTCTCTCCTGCCTCCCCTCTCTGCAGCAGCCTTCCGCCTAGTTCCTCTCCAACGCATTCTTCGCTTTGTACCCCGAACGACCTTTCCAAACTTGAACTGTGTAAGTCAGTCTCCTGTGTACAGTCTTCAGGCTTTCCCTCGGGAAACTTACATGGCACATTTCCTCATTTCTGGCCGATCTGCCACGCCTGGCTCTCTCTATAAACCCTAGCAGGCCTTGCTGTTCCCTCTGTCTGGGACACCTCACTGTTTTGGCACCTGAATTTCTTACCTGGCTTTCATTTCAGTCTCAGCTCAGCCATCCTTTTCACTACAAGCCTTCCCTGATCTCCCAAAATGACAAAAGACCCCCTTACTATGCCCTCCCTCCCATAGTATCTTGTATTTACTCCTATGGTAGCCCAGTTTCATGCATACTTGTTTCTTTTTAAAGTATTTGCAATTTTTAAAAGGTTTCATTTATTAATTTTTAGAGAGATGGGGAAGGTAGGGAGAAAGAGGGAGAGAAACATCAGTCATTGTATGGTTGCCTCTCATGTGGCCCCCACCGGGGACCTGGCCCACAACCCAGGCTTGTGCCCTGACTGGGAATTGAACTGGCGACCCTTTGGTTTGCAGCCCGTGCTCAATCCACTGAGCCACACAAGCTAGGGCCATACTTGTTTCTTTCAGTGGCGTTGAAGCTCCTTAAGAGCAGGGACTCTTGTCTTGCTCAGCTGTGAATCTCCAGCACCTAGCCCAGGGTCTTGCATTCCTTATTCAGCAAATATTTCTTAAGTCATAACTGGGTACTAGACACTAGCACAGTGGCTAATGTGTGGAAAGGGGAATCCGTAGGGAGGTCTCTGAGAAACAAGGGGATCCATGAAGTCAAAATTATTTTAATTCTAATACTAAGACTTAAAAAAAAAACTTTTTTAATTCTCATTTGCTCACGAGCATATAGTGCAGCTTTCCAGAGACTGCATAAGGTGTGATGAGTGTAACAGATTGAATGAAACACAGAACTAATTCAGCTCATATGAAGTCAGATATTAAAGGGACTTGCAAACATGTAAAACAATGGCACTGTTCAAACTAATTTCTTTTTGTTTTGGAAGATATGGTTATTTTTATTAAAATGTGTTATTTATGTTAACATGTAATGGATTTATTGTTATTTTTAACGAACAAGTAATATTTTTCAACTTTCTCAGTTTTAATTTCTAGTAAGTATTAATAAATATATTCCACATCGACAAAAATTCTTTGGGGTCCTCAGTAATTGGTAAGGATGGAAAAGGCCCTGAGCCCCAATGTTGGAGAATTGCCACACTAGTGTGGATTATATGTGTGCCCAATGTAGATGTGGTAAATAACTAATGCATGTCAGCTTGCCAAAACTCTGGCACACAGCTACTTACTGTTTCTTAATCAAAACATCCCCCCAAAATGCCCAGAATATATGAATAGGCAAAAATATACCCTTTATACCTGAATTTGCATGTGTGGAAGTATTCTTTAGGTGAGTGTGCTTTGCAAACTGTGCTGTGTTACACAAATATTGCTGTTTTGGTAATTGTCTGTGATAAATGTGGACCAATGTTCTAGCTTTGTCAGTAGAACAAGAATTACCTATTAAAATCTGATAGTTGACTTGAAGATGAGACTTTTTATAGCCAGCCATGTCACATCAATGTAATTTATATATAATTCATAAAACAATTTTAAGGATAGATATTAGATATTACCCTCAGTTGTTTAAATGAGAGGAGTGAAGTGATTTGTTCAAGGCCTCAGAATTTGCACAAGCCTGAGACAAGGTCCACAGACCTCATGCTTTTCCAGTACGCGAGACCTCAGGTAAAGAGACTCGTTTCTCTATTGTCCTGAATCCTGCCTTAATTTGTCGTCTGCTAGACATTTGGTCTGGTGAAAGGGTAAGAAGGTTTTCACAGCTTTCAAGAACTTCTGCCTTTAGCGTGAGCAGAAGGACATGTGGGTGGTATTCGGTCTATAAGAAGGTTCTCTGTGAGAGCCACCTCCCAGCTGACAGTATAAATGAGATGACATTTCTTAAAGAACAAGTCTGTCCTGTTTTCCATTAGGGACAGAACTTAGCAGGCTAGTCAGGTTGGGTGGTAGGGGTGAAGCTTGAGAGTTCAGATGTGTATCTTGTGAAGTGGATTAGGCAATCTGCAGTATTTCTCTGTTAACAGTAATATTCAGAAAGCCCCTAAGTGCTTTTTGTTCTTCCTTTGAAGGACAGTAGGAGAGGATTGAGAAACGATGTGGCTAATAAAGAGCCATTAATGAAATTTTTTTATGGAATTGAAAAATATATAACTTACCCCAAAGCTGAAACTAATTTAGTTTCATATGAATGAATATTGAAGTATATTTTGTTCACATCAAATTTAGAATATTAAACCTCATAATTCAAGATATTCCTCAAAAGAAATATTCTACCATCCACAAAAATCTCTTTTAAGTGTCATGAAATACAAATACAGGGAATCAAGCTAAGTATGGTTTAAATGTTTTTTTGTATTTAACTTTTAAATATATGAAAATGAATAGCGCATGCTGGTATTAAGTTCATAATGAAATAGCATAGTTAGCAGAGAAAGTTCTGTTGAGATCAGAGGATGTAACTGAGAGGTTTGACAGTGTGAATGTTCTGCCAGTGAAAGGGAGTAGATATTGGCATGCTTTTTTATAGAGTAAGAATCGATACAGTACTGGAAGTCCAGTGACATTCGCAAGGTTATACAACTAATGAACAAAAATGAGAAAAAATAAAGCCTCCTACTTCCTCTTCCTCTTCCTCTGTAAAGATCAGACTTCACCCCGCAGAGGAAGAGAAGCCCAAAGATATAGCAGTGACAGAAAACAAAAGGAAAGAAAATGAGCAAACCGTGCAACTTGAAGAACAGAGGTTTAACCAAATAACTCCCCTTCTTAAATTCTTTACCTTAGAAGGAGGGATTTTTCTTTTTCCCACCAGCCCAGGAAGGAGTGGGAGAGAAAGCAGAGCAGAAATAGGATGTCTGAATCCTGACTGCCCTGTGACGTCTGATTCATCTCGACTTACCACTGGAGACTCGAGGAATTTTAAAATTCCAAGGCTCTGCGGGAAAGCTAGTTCTCATGCAGATGGGAGCCCCGCTTCCCTCTGAGGACCCCAAGTCCCTGGCAACAGACTGGCAGCACAGTGGCCTCTGGGACTGAGGGACGAGAGGCAGCCAGTTACCTTGAGTTTTCTTGCCCATCAGCACCTTGTTGTAGAGCAATTCAATCTGATTACACAGTAAAAATACCACTGGGCACAATACTGGAGAAAAATCCAAAGTACATAAGAGAAAGTCTATTATAAGTGGAAAAGGCCATTGTTGCCAGCTCCCTTTGGCATTTCCTACCACTGAATCATAAACAGACTGAAATAGGAAATAGGGACACATGCTTCTATGGGAAACCAGCTGCCTTCAACAACCAGGCTTAATATAATGCCTTTGGCAATGATTGAATACCTCCTGCTGTGTAAGAGGCTAGTGAAAGGGAATTGAACCGAACTTAAGGAAGTTCGTGTAGATGACATGCCTCAGGTTCCAGCAAGGCTATCATTCTAGCACGCAGTAGGAAGCTACCCTCTCCAAATCGTTCTTCCTAGCGGACCTCAGAGTGAGCGACTGTTTCCTGAATGCTTGCCTCGGAGAACCTCATATCCAGGAAGACAGGAAGTTTGGAGAGGAAGCGCATGCCTCTGCCACTGGAAGGTGCTGGCTTTAGGTGAGGTAATGGCGTTGGGTTACCATGGAGACCGACGGGGAGGACTTACGCTTACAGGCTCCTTCTTACACTGTATCTCTCTAATCAGTTGGCATTGATTGGCTCCTATTTTAGGTAGATAGTTAAGCATCTAATAAAAAGTAAAAGAGCAAATAATGGTGCTGTTATTTGTTACCCATGATCTGATCCATGTCATGGAAGGAACCCCAAGTGAGATTTATTTATGGTTTTTAATTGATACTCTTTTATTCCTTGATTCACTCCCAGAAATGCGGCATTAAATGATACCGATCTGCCAGCCACTAAAAACATAGATTTTACTGAAATCAAAATAACGGCCATCTTCATCATCCCAAATGGCAGGAATACAGCATTAAACACTGTGTTGAGCTATAGATATTTCCCCTCTGGAGTTCTTATTCCAAAAGGCTACATTTGTGTTCTAATAGAATCCAATATTTTAAGAGTTGGAAGAGACTTTATCACTAAATCAACTACCTATCAAATTCAAAATCTTTCTCAAATATTACTTTTTCATGTCCTGTATAAGGTCACAATACCAACTATTAAAACTGTAAATGTCCCTGGCTGGCGTAGCTCAGTGGATTGAGCACGGGCTGCGAACCAAAGCATCGCAGGTTCGATTCCCAGTCAGGGCACATGCCTGGGTTGCAGGCCACGGCCCCCAGCAACCGCACATTGATGTTTCTCTCTCTCTCTCTTTCTCCCTCCCTTCCCTCTCTAAAAATAAATAAATAAAATCTTAAAAAACAATCTTAAAAAAAAACAACTATAAATGTTCTCTCTGGCTGGTGTGGCTCAGTGGATTGAGTGCTGGCCTGCAAATCAAAAGGTTGCTTGTTCAATTCCCAGTCAGGGCACATGCCTGGGTTGTGGGCCAGGTCCCCAGTCTGGGGGGCGCATAAGAGGCAACCGCACATTGATGCACATTGATGTTTCTCTCCCTCTCTTCTCCTTTCTCTAAACAGAAGTAAATAAAAATCTTTCAAAAGAAAAAACTATAAATGTTAAAACTTGAGTTTAAATGAAGTGGATGCATTGCAGATAACACTACATCACTTTATAGCCCTATCGTTCTCGTGCGTTCACACGTGGCGTGGGTGTCACTCTCCCTGTTACACTTTATGGCACACAAGTGAGCAGACTCTTCTGAAATCCTTGTTTCTGACAAAAGTGTTCATTTAATTGTTATTTCAAAACATGTTTTTGGTTTGAGCTAAATGTCAGGGACATTTAGATGCTGTTAATAAGCTCTAGACAAGCCCTGGCTGGCGTAGCTCAGTGGATTGAGCGTGGGCTGCAAACCAGGCATCGCAGGTTCGATTCCCAGTCAGGGCACATGCCTAGGTTGCAGGCCATGTCCCCCAGCAACCGCACATTGATGTTTCTCTCTCTCTCTCTCCCTCTGCCTTCCATCTCTAAAAATAAATAAATAAAATCTTTAAAAAAAAATAAGCTCTAGACAATTAAAATGTTTCTCTTGTAAAATGTAGCTGGTTTTGCACACTTGAGAGCAAACTTGACCATGAATTACCTTTGCTATGAAACTGCAGGCCTTGAAGGTGGATTAAATCTTAACTATCTTTTCATCTTGTTCAGACCTAGCACAATGCCTTCCACATAGTAGGGCCCTAAATATTTTCTGGAAATAACTGGGTATACCTTTAGGGTTCATCCATAGCTTAGGAAAACAAAGTAGAAAACGTAACACCAGAAAAGGATGAAAAAAAAATGGAACTTGAGTATTGGAAATACAAAGAAAGTATTATGTGATCTTCATATTTGCTCCTTAATTTATTCCCAGCTTCCATTACACACACATATACTACATCCAAACACATTGAGGAAAAAAGTCAGGAAAAAAAACAAACACCTCTTCTATTCAATACCCCGCCCCCCCCAGATTTCTAAAGGCAGGCTTCTTTGTTTCTTTAGCATCTCCTTGAGACTTCTGTGTTTGTGTTTGGGGAGGGAGGAAGCAGGCATCCCCTTGGCAGTCACAGGAAAGGCTCAGCTGGTCCTGCCCCTGGGAAGGTCGGAGCCAGAGAGCAGGTCCACCTCCCTGCTCCTGGTTCAGCCTCACCGCAGCTCACCCTTCTCCCTCCCTCCTGCTCCGTTCTAGGAAACAGACAGGCCTGACCTTAGCTTCCCAGGATGTACTACCCGCTGGGGAAAAGTAAGCAGAAGCCTTCCCAGATCTGTGGTGCTTAAGCAACCAAAGTGAACTCTGGAGAGAAAACGAAAAGAAGGAAGAGATTCCAAAATTAACCCGTTTTCAAACAGTGGTTGATGCTCTCTCTCATCTTTTCCCTCTGTCATCGACACGCAGCCAGCCAGCCAGCCAGCTCCAGCAAAGCAGTCTCTCACTTCACAGGTAAAAGGAATTGCTGAAGGAAGATAGGAATATTAGGAGGCCTTGAGACCAATTATTCCAGTCACTGTGGCTGTGTGATTCTGGGTGAGTCACTCTTCTTCAGGAAATACAAAGAGTGTGAGCTATGCTACCGAGGATGACTGTGGAGCAAAGTGAAGATGGTTGTTCTGCATAATTTCAAGTTTCCTTTCTATGTCTTTCTCGCAGAAGCACAAATACCGTATTAACCAAGGCTGAGGGACAGTGGTGGCCAGGGAGGAGAATGTGGTAAAACAGCTTCAAGGGGGTGTATTAACTCTAGCTAGCCCCTAGATTGATCCAGGTGATCTAATTATCTTAATCTAAGGGTTTATCTAATGACTTTAAAATAATTCACAAAGGTGAGCTATGTACCCCCATAAATCAGTGCAAGAAATTAGAGAGAAATGATGTGGGAAAGATTTTCTTCACATTGTTCCATAGATCATCCAATAAAAAGAGAGGCTACTTCAAGGGGTAAATGTCCTCATGTCTTCTCCCTGTTATCTCAGTGTGCCCAAATGAGATACATCCAAAAAAACAAATTGTTCACAAACATCCCAAGATCCTTGAGAATCTCCAGTGTTCGCAGTAAACACCCCTGATTAAACAAACCGCAACGAGCAAGGCGGGTGAGGACAATGACAAAAGGGACAGAGAGAGCCTGGGATCAAGCAAATAGGGAGCAAGCGACTAGAATACCACCTGCCCCCTCGACTCAAAGCAGAAGGGCCACAAAGGCTTTAGGAATAACCCCTCTGTCTGAATTTGCTCGGGCTCCCGTAACAAAACACCGCAGCCTCGGTGGCTAAACTACAGACATTTATTTTCTCACGGTTCTGAGGCTTGAAGCCCAAGATCAAGGTGTCAGCAGACGTGGTTTCTCCAGAGATCTCTGTCCTTGCAGGTGGCCACCCTCTCCCTGCCCTCACGTGGCCTGTCCTCTGTGCACATACCTCTGGTGTCTCTTTTTTTCTCTTTCTTGTTGTTTGTTTTTGTATCCAAATTTCCTCTTCTTATAAAGACAACAGTCAGACTGGAGCAGAGCCCACCCCAATGGCATCGTTTTAATGTAGTTGCCCCCTTTAATAACCTTATCTCCAAATACAGCCGCATTCTGAGGTCCTGGGCCTTAGGGCATCAACATAGGAATTTTGAGGGGACACGATTCAGCCCATTATACTCTCCTTGCAAGTTGGCAGAGTGCACCCTTTGACTCCCCTAGTTCTAAATTTACCCTAGAAAATTAGCATATAAGCCAAAATGATATGGACATTAAGATATTCATTGCAGCACCAGTTGAAACAGCAAAAAACAGTAAGTAACCTAATTGCTCAATAACGGGAGATTTGTATGATAAAATATATTCTAACCACACAAATAGAATACGAGGCCTGGAAAGATGTCCAAGATGTTACATTAAAAACTTACATTACATGCACAATATATAGTGCAAACGCGAGTTTAGAAATTTTATATTTATATAGGCAAAAAAAAGGTTTGAAAGGATATATATCAAACCATTATCAGTGGTTACATCTAAGGTATGAGCTTTGTAGTAGGGCAGTTTTTATTTGTATACTGATGTATTGAAATAATTTGAAATTTTTTTTAAAGATTTTATTTATTTATTTTTAGAGAGGGAAGGGAGGGAGAGAGAGAGAGAGAAACATCAATGTGTGGTTGCTGGGGTACATGGCCTGCAACCTAGGCATGTGCCCTGACTGGGAATCGAACCTGGGATGCCTGAAATAATTTGAATTTTTGCAACAGGTGTCTTTGGTTTCATAACTAAAAATGAAACCACTAATTTTTAAATTATTCCCCAAAGAATGTGGAGTGGACAGGTTTAAAGCCTATGCAGTGTGACAAACACTGTAATGAATAATAACAACTATCTTTTACTGAGCATCTACTACTTATTCATTCGACAAATATTTCTGAGCCTCCATGTCCCAGGCATTATTAGGCATTTTACATATATTACACCCAATTTCTCACAAAAATCTCTCAAGGCAAGTTTCACTATTTTCATTTTATTAAGGCAGGAAATAAGGCTCAGAGAAGTCAGGTAATTTTTTAAAAAATTGCACATATAATAAGCAACAAAGCCAAGTCTAGGTCTGCTTTATCATGCTGCCTTGTGAAATGACTGTGGGTACTGGACACAGAAAATTGTTGTCCAGTTTGATACTATTTTAGAGTCAGATTTACAGCTCATTATTCTCTCACACCTCCAAATTTAAGTCTAAATCAATCTATCTATCTATCCTTTACAGCCAGTAATCAAAAATATTTGCCAGAACAGTTTCGAACTTACAAGTAATTTTGATAAAAGGAGGACAATCCCACGACCCTGTGTGCTTGTTGAAGGGGGCGGGTCGCTCCTGTTCACTGGGTTTATTGCGGGGCAGTGCCCCCGGTGTTTGGAGCACTAATACAGCAGGGTCTGGGTCTGCAGCTCCAGTTATGGGAAGAAAGAGGCTTTGACGGATTGTGTCCTCTGATTCCCATCTCTGAGAAGCACACACATCCGTATTGTTCCCGGTGAAAGCAAGGACTTAGCACAGATAGGCTGGCGCAGTGGTTCGAAAAGCACTTCAGGAGAATCTCAAGCAGCAAGATGCTCGTTCATCCTACGTACGTCCTGATATCTTATCATGTCTCTTCAGATGGCAGGAGGACCCGGTGGAAGGTGCTGCAGCCTATCTTACCAGCGTGATTTCACGCTGTGAACTTAGTCTGTCTCCCCAATCCTTCCCAGCTCCCGCCTCTGATATCAGTTCATTCCTCCGGCTGCCTGTGCTTCGTTCAAAAGCAGTACGTCCCCCAAGCACCATGCTGTCCTCTGCCATCAGACTCTGTCACTTGGTGTGAATGGAGGTGAAGGGCATGACAGGGGCCCCTCCTCAGAGACTGGGGAAGAAACAGGTAACATTGGGGGGACTGGGGGCACAAAGAGAAAGCTGACAATTTCCCTGTGTTTCCTGGGACACAGTGCCAGGGATAGTGAGGACCCTGTCAGTCAGGAGTTTCTGGGAGTGTGTTTACTCACTAGTGAGCGGAGTGTGGGAATAGCTGCCCGATGCTCTATGTGGGCAGAGCTCCTCACACTCAGCCAGCCTTGCTGGCCATTACCCCTGGGTGCGCCTGCCGAGCCTTATCATGAGGGTGAAATGAGACTATGTAAGTGAGGAGCTGTGCACAGTGCCAGCTACACAAAGGGGACCTAATAATCACAGAGTTAGTTCTTTCTAGGTCCTTGCTGAGAACTCTGCCAGGACCAAAGCCCAGCCTTGAACCTTAGCCCAGTCAGCTCTTGAGTCTTGACCCCTCACCTAAATCCTGCTGAATTTCTCCTCTTGGGCAGCTTTCATATCCTTTCCGTCTGATTATCAGGATGCAGCTTCAGACACTCATCCTGCCTGCCTTTCACCCACCAGCTACATTCCATGGGTGGCCAGCCCAGCCTCAGTCCCTACAAAGTCAGCTCTTGTCCCCCGACCTTGGACTTGGTCATTTAGACCAATGGTTCTCAGCCCATCCTGGGACCATGCCAGACCTGAACCCCTCAGTGTATGGAGCCTGAGGATCTGCATGTTTTAAAAGCTCCCCTCCCCTCACTGCAAAGGCCCGTCCCTAGTCTCCACTCACCCCTGCCTCCACTCGGAAGTTCCCTGCAAGCTGTGTAACCATGACCCGAACTTCTACTTTGCAGACAGTGGGCGCTTAATAAATGTTTGTTGAGCAAATGAAGGCTTTCTGTTGGGTGCCATTTTTGCTTTACAAAGCTATTTAGTTATGGAATTAAAAAACAGCATTAAAGTAATAGCACATACTAGTCATCCAATAAAGATTGGTTCATAAATGATTAAAACCTGTTTTCCTTTGGGATGGATTTTTTTTGAGGGGGGAGGAAAAACGATTTGGGAGAATACCTGCGGGTACAGAAACTCCACAGAAATAAATGAAGTAGCAGCAATGGAAGAGTTTTAGGGAGCACATGGGAATATGTGGAATAATAATGATGTTAGAACCACCCACGTGTTCCTGTGAGTACATTCTAATTTGTTCTGGAAGAAAGAGAACTCGGGTAAGCAAGTTCTCAAAGGTTACTATGCAAGTCAGCAGGAAAGAGAAAAGCAAGGAAGGTTCCCACTTCTTCCAGCTACACAAGCGCCATAAAGAAACGTCACCTTTCCTTTTCCTTTTTTTCTTTCCACTGTGGAAAATTTCAAACATACACAAAGTAGAGAGAACAGTAAAATAAATGCTTATTTCCATTGCATGGCTTCAACAATAACCAACATTTGGCCTACACCGGGACCAACCTCTGTGATGCAAAAATAAGGCCTCTGGGTTTACTTCCAAAATTGTGCGAGAGAGAAGAACGTGTAAACAAATGCTTTGGGACTAGGTCAACATTCTCTGGGAAGACTCGGAGAAGGCATGTGCTCCCAGGGCCCATTTGCATATATTTGCCAACAGCTGAGGAACAATCCCTCTTTGACTCGGTGATGACCACATCCCAAACTCCGTGCAAGCTCCCGTTGAGGGCGCATAATAGACTCACTGTACTTGTTGTAGGAAAAACAACAGTTATGTTTGGAACTTTAGAGAACTGTGACTGTGTCCCCATCTGGGGTGCAAAGGACCAGGGAGCCCAGTGTGCTGTGGTCCCTGCCTGCGACGGCTGCAGCTGTGCCAACCCCAGGACAGTGGTGTGTCCATCCAGAGAGTGACTGGCTGGGACAGGCCGCAGGGCTGGGCCCGCTGACTGTGGAAAGAGTCTCTGCGTGTGAAAATTTACTCTCGAAGGCAAAACATCGGGCAGTGATTAGTAGTTTCACATCGAATACCAGCAATTTCTTGTGAATGATTGGTCTGACCATTTAGTTAAGTACATGGTGATGCTACTGGGTTTAGCTTTTCTATTTTTTTTTTCTTCCAAGGAACCAGTTTTATTTTCTACTTTTAGTACAAGGTCATCAGGTGGTAAGTGGTACCCTCTGACAGCTGTAAGATATTAATATTAATTAAAGTATTATTTGAGAGGAATCCACCATATCATGCTTATGAATAGTTTCATGTTAAGCACATGGCTCAGTATGTATCTATTGAATGAACAAGGTTGAATGTCTTCCTCCCAAGTATTTTCTAGCTACTCTTATTTTTTTAATACTACATTAATGTGGGTTTTTCTTATAAAAAATCTCAGCTAGAACTAGAGTATTCTTTGGGATTTGAAATCCATACAGATAATCTCTTCAGCTCTCTGGCCCACTTTCCAACTCTCGGTTCCTCTCCTTGGTCTCTGTGACTCCGTCTCATCTGCCCAGGTCCTCTGTGTGGAGCCACACCTCGGTTGTCACCATCAGACTTTAAACCTTGCCTCCAACTGCTACCTGTCTGTCTCTTCTGTTACCTCACTCCTTCTGACCTTCACCTTGGTGACACAGGCCCCTTGCTCTTTCTCCATCTGCCAGCCTTGCTGGCCTCTCAGGACATCCTGGCATCTCAGAGACCTCGGGGACAGTTCTTCCCACTGCGCCCACACCTGCACCCTAATGACCCTCTTCTCTCCGATCTTCTGTCACATCTGTCCTGCCAAGCCCCAGCCCTGGTTACAACAACCACCTGTTTCTTCTTTTTCCTTTTGTAGCCAGGGGAGCACTTCTGTACAGAGTCGCATAACCAGGTGGGTTGGATGCTCTAAAATGTACTCCTTCCAATTTGTCTGGGATTGAACAACTGTGGGAATTCCTGTCCTCACCCCTCAACAATTCACTAAAAGCTGGAGATCATCTGATGTGCATACTACACACATTTCCATTTCATCCAAATTATCAGCCATTCCCTTTATCTTTCCTCCATTTTCTGAAGAATGTTCCTTCTGAAGCCAGTGTCTCCATCTGTCCTTGCCCTCATCCCTCCCCATGTCCCCCTTGACTTTGCTCCCCCTCCACTGTGTCTCCATCTACTCCTGTGTCCCAGGCCTCCCACCTTCTTCTCTCTCCTTCGATACCTACAAACCTTTTCTCACCTGTTTTACTACTCCACCTTGCATCTCATTTCTGTTTGTGGTATTCCTGTCTCTCTCCTTCCTCTGCATCCATAAACTTCACCCACCTGTTTTCTTCTCCCTCTTAATCCCCAGCGCCATCAGCCCCTGGAAAGTCCTCATGCCGAAACCTCTCCCTAGACTTTCTGCTCAGACGCTGTTTTCAGCAGAATTTGGAAACATTTACCACCCTCTTCTCGCTGGAACTCTCACCTCTGCTGGATCCCATGTGACATTCCACAGGTCCTCCCGCCTCACGGCCAGTTTTTTTTTTAGTCTCCGTCCAGAATCCCTGCACACTACTCCCCCTAATACAAGCCCTTTAAATGTAAGATTTCTGAAGATTCAGTGTTCCAGCCTGTCTTAACTCCTGCCCGTCCCTTGGTAATCTCGTCCTATTTTACAGCTTGATCTGTCTAGCTATCCTCTTGATGAGAATGACTCCCAGCTCTATTCCACAATCCCTCATCTGTCTTCCCCTAATCAGACCCCGTCCCTAACTATGTGCTGAGCCTCCCACACTGATGTATTGCAGACACCTTCAATTCTGATCTAAATTAAACTCATCGCTTTTCACTGCTCTGTCTTTGATCTTGGCTCATCAATCCATTGGGGTGTCCTTCCACCATTATCTTTCAAATCGGTTCCTTCTGTTCACTATTCTTCTTCAAAGCTCATTAACTGAAGCCTTCTAAATTGCCTCCCCGTTCTCACATGGTTTTTCCTCTATTTAGTAGAATAATCAGCCTTGCCACTCACATAAGTGCTTTTGCATTTCAAAATAACTCTTCTCCCTTCTTTGGCTCATTTAATTGCCTTTCCCTGACAATACCTTAAGTGTTGGCTTTTCTGAACGTCACTGCTGGAGTGACCTTCCAAAGGCTCCGATCTGGGCATATCACTTCAAGCTCAAAGACTTTCCTTTCCCACCCACTGCCTGCTGCAGTCAAAACCCTCCGTGATTTGGTCCAAATCCATCCTTTTAGCCTGATCACCCACTCAACTGGGTCTTTCCTCCCAAACAGGCCTTGTGCTCAGGTGCTTTTCCTTAAGCAATTGCCCCTGTCAAGGTGCCCTTCCTTCAGGTCAGGTTTTGTCCAGTTCACATCATTCTCCTTCAACGTGCTCTCCCCCCATCGCCAACGTCAGAGCAAGAGGCTGCCCGCATTGTCCAGTACCTGGTTCACATCTGGAACACAGAATTCGCCACAGTCTGTCTTGGCATCCAATTGTTTCTCTTCTCCATCCAACCAATCACTTAGAAGAGAGGGACAGTGACTAATTCATTTTTGCATTCCAACCCAGCGAATGTAAAGTATTCTCCTAGTAGATGTTTTATTGTTTATTGAGTTCTTGAATTTTATATCAAGAGTTACTTTGATTTAATTGATTGAGTTAAGAATACAATTTAGGTTATTTTGGGGGGCAAGATTTTATGCTGTCTTTCTTCATGATATGGTCTTTACTGCAATATGAATTTTCCATCCATAATAGAACTTCTATAGTAGAAATTATTCAGTGGACAAAATTCATGATATTCATCATATCAAAATAAGTTATTAGCTAATATAACAAACAATAACATTTTAAGATGAGAGTGAAAGATGACAGTGCAAGTGAAAGAATATATACAACTATCATGGAAATTTCTGATTTTAATTTAAAAAAATGTATGTAAAATGCTTGTTCATTATTTGGTACAGACTAAAGGCTCAGTAAATATTATCTAATATTATGATGCAGCAAGTAAAGGCACTGGAAAAAAATGTACTTTTCCCTATGTTGCCTACATAGTTGTGTGACAGCTGATGATAGCTTTGAACTGCATTCAATTTTAATGCAGATACCTTGTGCTCCCATAAAAAGACATGTCTTTTTATGATAATTTCCAGAGCAGGGCACAAAGAATAAGGTATGTGAGGAGAGAGCATGACATAATTAACCACGTGCACTATTGAGGAGGCCTGGGCTTCCCTCCACACCACTTGATATTCAGCAAAATAAATAATGGTGATAATTGTCACATTCCCAGCAAAGACATCTGCTAAACCAGGCAGCTCCGGCAGAGCTGCTTGCTACTGACAGCTTGCTTCAAATGTGAGCGTGGCCATTAAGAAAAAATAGAGTTTCTGTATTTATCACATTACCTAATATGTTGTGTTGGCAGTGCTTCATCTTGGGACCGAAAGACCTAGGCCTGATCATGAAATTCAACATTTAAACTTCTATATTTGCTTAGGGGACCATTAGAAGATCTTCCCTCTTGTCGCTGGTGTTTGAGCGGAAATGCAATATATCGACATGATAAAAATAAAAACCCAACAGCTAAGAATGGTACCAACTGAAGAGGAAAAGTCTTATCCGTTTCCTCTACCACCTCTCCTCCTCTCCAGAAATGATCTTCTGAATCAGCTACTATGTAAAAATCACATGAAAAAATAAAAATAATAAAAACCAATTCCACGTTATTTCATACATGGCCTTGAATTCCAGGAAATCCCAGTGGTGCCTGAAGCCCAACACAAATCATTGCCTCTTTGGATTTTTTCTCTATTTGTCAATTCATATCATCATTAAAAAGGCCTCCATTTCAAAGTGTTATTCCAAAGGACCCAGAAGAACGAAGGGCTTACTTACTCTCTATTCCCACACCTGGTGATTGGTCACCAAGAAGTAGCAGGTTCACCCTTAGAACAGATGAGAACGGCCCCTCATCCTGGGCTGGAAACTTTTGAAGATCTTACTCTTGTCTTCCATCGGCCCCGTCCCACCCATGAGTGAGATGACATGCCCACTC
This sequence comes from Tonatia bakeri, assembly GCA_004024845.1. Lineage (NCBI taxonomy): Eukaryota > Metazoa > Chordata > Mammalia > Chiroptera > Phyllostomidae > Tonatia > Tonatia bakeri. The sequence continues at coordinate 191,128 of PVIA01001969.1, forward strand.
AGAGCCTCCAGCAGACCACATTTGGATAGAAGAATGAATTCCCAGCTCCCATGGTCCAAGCAACTCCTGTGGTGACTTCTTCCCCACGTCTTCCCTCGCAGGGATGGGGAGCCCACGGGTGGGGTCCAGCTCTCCCCCTCTTCCAAGTTATTTTCCGATACGGATGGGACTCTGAGAGTCTGCGAAATCTAAATTCAACCCTAAGCTTTTAGGTTGTTTTGAAGATGTAAAGGTAGAAGAATTTAAATATTTACTTAGCAGTTTGTTAGCTTGATTTACCGCTTTAAAGTATTTAGATACACAGCATATTGACTCCAATATGTACTTCTGGCCTGGCCTGCCTCACACATTAGGGGTGGGCTGACTTGAGATGCTGTCATTGTGAAGATCATGTAGTTAAACACCTTTCCATCTGAACTGCATTTCTGACAGTTCTTTGAAATAAAGACAAAATAAATCTAACTCTTCCAGTCACTAGGGTTTTTATTTTAAGTGAATAACTTCCAATTTCACATTATTCTATCCTTCTTATATACCTACTGTTGAACTATTCAGTGAGGGAATATCTTTCCAGAGGTAGAACATAAATTGACTTTGTTAAGCTTTTTCAAAAATAACCAACTTTCATAGCTCACTCTTCATTTCAAAGTGTTTTATGGATCTCTCATTCTGCACTCACCCTCTCTTCCCCCCCATCTATAAATTATCTCTTTGAATCAATAATAAGAGTTTTTCAAAACAGAAAATCTCATTTAAACCTACCCTCATTTTATTGAAAAAAGACACTGGGGATCCCATGGAAGGGTCACATGATCTTTTAGGCAAAGTCATCCAGGAGTTTTGGTTCATAAAACTTTTGCAGGCTGAAATCAGTTATGTTTTTATTCTGAAGTTGTTTTTTAAATGCATCCATAGAGATGTAGGGGGTAGAAAAAGATTCATCATTTGGGGAAGGAGATTGTTTTTCGGCAATAATCACATTTTACCCAGGGGTCCACCTCCTTGCTCAGAGGGTCCTATAGGCAGGTGTTAACAATTAGTTTAATAGGCATGCCAACTGACATAGTTAGTATGTGTGTCTATTTTCTTTCTCCCCACTCTGTTCTCCATCACTCTGCTGTTCCCACTCTAGCACTGGCAGATGACCACCGTTGACAGGTGCTGGTCTGTGCGTGCAGGTCTCTTTAGAAAAATACAAGTTCTTATAAGACAGCTTTTTTCACTTCACAGCTTTGCAGATCTTTTGTTGTCCATTCAGACAGCTTCCTTTTTCTTCCTTGAATGTTCCATAGAAGTATGCCATTATTGGGCTATCTTATAATTTATTTTTATTAATAACTTTTATTTCTTAAGAACTGTTTTAAATTTACAAAAAAATTGTGAAGCTCATACAGAGAATTCCAATATACCTGTAAAGTAAAATTAATATTTTACTTTAGTATGGTACACTTGTCACAACTATTGAACCAATGTTAATACATAACTACTAACTAAAGTCCATACTTTGTTCAGATTGCTCTAGTTTCACCCTTTTCTGCCCCAGGGGGTCATGTCACATCAGCCGTCATGTTGCCTTCAGCTTCTCTGGTCTGGGACAGCTTCTTAGACTTTCTGTTATTTCACTGACCTTGACGGTTTTGAGGAGTACTGGTCGGGTATTTTGAAAAATGCCCCTCAATCGAAATGTATGTAGTTTATTTTTGTACAATTGTATTTTTCACAAGGAAGTCTTGGACAAATGCTTTCCCCCCTCTAATCGTGTGACATTGCCAACACGGCTTCAGAGAGTCCCAGTGCATGTCACACATTGCCTCTGCGGGGTCGCTGTTGGCCACTTCACATATCACAGGAATAAAGGACAACTTCCCACAAGTGGCATTGACAGGTTAAAGGGGGAACACGTTGGTCATTTTGACCCTGTTGCCAAATTGCTTTCCACACAGACTGTGTCAGTTTATACTGTCCGTGTGACAGTGCCCGCTTCCTGACAGCTTCGCTGCCAAGTGTGCTGTAAAACTGCTGGATTTTTGCCTCTCTGATATGGGAGAAAATTGGTATCTCAGCATGTTTTTGATAACATTTATTATAAATGAGGATGCAGTTATCTTACGTATATAATTGCTTATTGTCAATAAATTTTCTTCCATTATATATCCTAAGCATTTTTTTTTCATGTATATAAAAGCTATCGATTTCTGTATAATCATTTCATAAGGTAGACATTATTTTAGCTCAGGGGTGCTTGTCATGCACCTCCGTGTTAGATCTTGTACTCATATATTGAATCCTATCCTCAAATGCAACACTTAGCTGGTTGGTTTCTATCTAGACATAATAACATGCTATGAAGAAACCATTGTTAACTATCTCAAGAGATGTCCAGGGAAGGTTTCATTTCTGGCTTCTAGTACAAGTGTTCTGTAGTGTGTTTTCTTTGCCACCTTACACCTTCTTGCCCTAGAAGCTGCATCACCCTTTTCTGTGCACAGCAGAGCTCATCACTCATGTGCAGACGTGCGGCACCTGAACCCTGCCCCCACTTGGTCAGCAAGCCACGGAAAAGTGGCAGTGATGTCTACGAGGGAGGCACTGGTCCAGGTTTTCACACTTATTATTCCACAAAGGAGGAGTGTGCTGTTATCACTGCTCTAGGAAGCAAATTCATCCCGAGAGATTTTGAAGGAAGGGGTGGCCATCTGCTTGTTCATCTTCATGGAGAGCCCTCTCCACCATGTGTTTGGGAAGATCGAACAAAAGATCTCAAGAATAAGCTTTTCAAACACAGGTGATGCCAAAACCATGGCTGCAAGGACAGGAGAAAACCACACAGTTCTTTCTTGTCCTCTAACTTCTGTACTTTCCTTAATTTAACATCTCAACCATTTATTATGGGGCTAGCATTTTGTGAGATGCTGGTAAGGGCCCTGGGGACATAAACAGACTGTGACACACGCCACTCCCTGATGTCCTACATAATTACAATTTAAGGGAGGGAGACGGGTCTAGAAAAAAATAGTGATGAATTTATGTTTTAAGTGCTATCCCCAAAGGAGTGCTACAGAGACTATACATAATTCTCCAAGGGTTTGGAGACAGGAATGGGAGGGAAGCCAGCGGAGGCGGAAGACTACAGAAGAGTTGAGATGACATTTAAGGAGTGAGGGAGATGGAGAGGCACAGAGCTCTCTCATTTCCTGTGAGCCTCCTTCCCCTGGTCAGCTCCCCAAAGAACGGCACTTCATGCTGGCCCTTTGTACGATGATTTTAGGTGGCATGCTGATACAACTTTAAATAAAACCGATGCACTTGCAAAATTATTCTCTTTAAATCCTTCTCATTAAATCAAGGAGAATGTAACTGATATCCTTTTTTATATCTTCTAACACTTGCATTACTTTTTATATAATGACATATGGAGCCCCAGAGCGTTCAGGAAGCAAAAGCATTTAATAATAGTGTATTGTTTCCATGGTATTAATTTTGAAGGTTATTGTCTATTTCCGGCGAGTGATACTGGCTTTCATTTATAGTTGTGATGTAAAGTTTCAAATTCATTTATTCAATAAATGTTTTTTGAGTACCTTCTGTGTGCCAGGCACTGTTCAATAAGCTTGTGGTATGTCAGTGAATGAAACAAAAATCCCCACCCTGATGGCCTTATTATAACACAGCTGATTATTTGTTGAATGACTGTTTTTTTTTTAAGTTTAAAATAAACAGGGTCATTATTAAAGAAACTAGTCAGAGAACAATGGAACAGATGATAGTAACATTGGGGCAGGAGGGATTAAGTTAAGACAAATTCTGCATCAGACTGCCTAAGGATGAGTCCTGGTGTGATCACTTATTTGTTCTGTGACCCTGAGTCATTCACTCCATTGTGCCTTGATTCCCTCCCTGCAAAATAGTGTGAGAAACCAGTAAATGTTGATCAGGTAGGTGAGAATCCTGAAATTGCTATTCAAATGACCAAGTCAGGAGAAATACTGGAACAGATCGTTTAAACAATCATTTAAAACAAGGAGGAATCAGAGCTTTTTGGTTTTAACTTTTTACTTTGAAATCATTTTAGATTCCTAGAAAAGTTGCGAAAATGCAACAGTTCTTGACCCGGCTCCCCCGAATATCAATACTTAACATGACCATGATATAAAGATCAAAAACTAACAAATTATCATTGGTATAATACTATTATTGACTAATCTGCAGACTTTATTTGCGTCACTCTGCTTTTGCTAACAACCTTTTCCCTCTTCCAATCCAAGCCTTGCATTGCATCTGATTGTCAGGTCTCCTCAGTCTCTGGCAATGCGGACCACTCTTCAGTCTTTACGACGTGGCCTCTTTTGAAGAGTACCGGTCAAGTCTGTGTAGAATGTGCTTCAGCTTTGCCCTGACCCCTGTTTTCTCGTGATTAAACTGAGTGCGTGTGTGTGTGTGTGTGTGTGTGTGTGTGTATTTAAACAGAATACACAGAAGTGTTGTGTCCTCCTCAGGACATTCTAATCCTGGAAGTCCACAATGTTGGTATCTCATTACTAGTAATGTTAACGCCCATCACTTGGTTAAGATGCTATTGCCAGGTTCCTCGACTCTAATGTGACTACTTGTACTTTTATAGTTAATAAATATCTTGGGAAGACACTTTGAGACTGTGAAAATATCCTGTTCCTATTCCACTGATTTTAGCATCCATTGTTGCATCTTGCCTATAACAAATATTCCTGTGGCTTATTTTCAGTGTTCTATTTTCATCATTTCTTCCACATTTATTAATTGCAAATTTTATGTAAGATAGACTATCTCTTCTCCCTTATTTATTTTTTAATTCAATTACATATTTGTTAATATCACTATGATACATGGACATTTTGTTTTACTCTATGGGTTATAATCCAGTGCCATTGTTATTTATTTCTTTCTCAAATGGTACCAGCTTTGGCCAGTGGGAGCTCTTTCTGGTTGGCCCTGATCTTTTTTTGACATGATATCGCTGTATTTTTTGTTTGTTTGTTTGAATACATCCCTACTTTTTTCTGCATCACCGGATGTTCCAGATTCACCTTACATGTTCCCTGCTCCAGCCCTGGAATTAACCACTTCTCCAAAAAAAGGGCTTACATAAAATACGGTAAAAATTTTATAGTATAAATATTAAACATATGAAAAATTTTAAGAAACATTTTAATTAAAAAATAAAAGTTTAATTTTAAAAATTAAAAAAAATACTAAGACAAGGTTGAACATGGGTGAAGGTGGCATAGTTTTTTGCTCCCCTTAGAATCTAACTGCTGCTGGAATTACAGTTTTCCACCTCAGCGCCAGGTTGATGGTCCGTATTTACGAGATAGTCACACGTGACGTCATCAAGCAGCGGAGGGGCGTTGTATTTCAGGTGATCGATAACATTAGTCGCGTCGTAACGTGCACAACATACAGTCCAGAGTCGGATCAGCCGGGCTTCGAGTCTGGCCCGACCACTTACTAGCCATAGGGTGGTAGGCAAGTTAATGAACTTTTCTGAGTTCTCGACACGAATAAGTATAAAAATTTACCATTAAGTTACAATGCTCTTTAAATCTCACAAAGGACTTCCAACGATATTAGCTCACTTTTGTCACCAATAGCACTCAGTATATCACTGTTTCAAACTTCGTTGTCCCTAATGTGGGCTATCTAACAAAATCGGGCAATGAGATCCTGTCACATACCCGCTGCTGAGCCACGTTGCTTGGTCATGCTTCCCCTAAACACTGATCTGGAGATGAATCAACCACCAGCTCCTACCTTAGACACAAGGGGAAACTCGAGGGTGTTTTGTCACATTTCTATCTGTCATAAGTAGAATTATGAATAAGTATTGATGTTGTAGAATGTTCTCAAAACATAGGATCCTTCGTGAATTCAAGTCTGGCATTTTCTAGATGATGGCTAGTCTCTGGTCAGGAGCTCCCCTCCGTCACCACTGATTCCCCTGGGGTGGCTCTGCCTCGTGGGGGCCGCCCTGAGGTGGCACAGACTTGAGATACAGGGTTCACTTAACTCATTTTCCTCTGGAACATATTTCCAATTTTAATTTTTCCAATAAAGGCAGTTTTTTCCACATTTAAATCTATGCTATACACCTCTTGACTTCATCACTTCATTCAATAGCGTTCCCAAAACTCTCCCAAGGTTGGTAAGTTTGCTCTTTGGGTTAGAGCTAAACGTACATCCTTCTCTTCTTTCTGGCTGGGCCTGTCTCTTCAGCCCAGAACCAGAGCATATGTCTTGCATTAGAGCGTCTTATCAGGCTCAGAAGATGCACTCCCATTTCCTGTTCATACCACGCTTACGTGCTGGAGAGCTAAATTATAATCATAGCTGCTCTGCTATTTTTAAAACGCAGTTACAGTGTGAGTTCCTGGCTTCCTCTAAAACCACGACCGCACTGCCACTTTCTCCTCATAGGCGCTATCTGACAGTATTCCTGTGCTGAAATAAGAAACATTTTTGTTTGTTTTTGCTTTTTTGATTTAAAAAAAATTGTAATTATTATTCAAGTACAGTTTTCTGCCTCCCCCCAACCCTAACCCACCCCCCAGCCCTCCCCATCTCCCTCCTGTTTCCACACCCCCCACACCCTGTTATTGTCCATGTGTCCTTTATATTTGTTCCTGCAAACCTTTCCCCTTCACCCTTTCCCCTGAAATTTCCTCTCCTCTCCCCTCTGGTCACTGTCAGTGTGTTCTCAATGTCCGTGTCTTTGGTTATAGTTTGCTTGTTTGTTTATTTTGTTGAGAAACACTTTCACGCTAACAGCCAACAACCTTGCTACCTTGCTGAGAAGTTTGTTTGGTAATGAGGTGTGCAAGAAGTTTCTTCGGAAACTGAATGAAGTGCTTCAATGTCTGAGTTGCATTCACTTGGTTAACAGAGAGACAGGGTGGGGGGGTGTAGTTAATCTGACAAGCAAATGAGAAAAATAATCACCTTGTTTTAACATTAAGTGACAACCTTGCTCTACCTTCTAAACCAAGGAAGGCCGAGATTGCCGTTTATCTGTTACCTATCTAACCTGGAAAAAAAGGAGCCTGTGAAGCTGAGTTTGTTTACTTGTTGGTGGGAGTTGGTGTTGGCTGGTTTTTGTTTGCTTGCTTGAAATATCTGGCCTGCCGCGTACAGTTATTGAGTCAGCTGGATAATTCCATGCTGTGTAGGTTCAACCGTAACCTGTTACTGGTCTTCACATGTAAGAATCTGGGGATAAATCATGCTCAGCAGGGCCCTCCTCCTGATTTCATAATTCAATTTAGAGATAGAGTGCTCGCAGGGGAGGGGAAGGAGATTGAAGTCAGACCCAGAAAAGCAACTGCTTTTTAGTTATTAATATTTCCACTTGACAGAAATTTTTATCGCTCAGAATATAAACGGGCACAGATAAAAGGATAGGTCAGGCAGCCACGAAATCAATCTCCTTCAACTGTTTGCCGGGGGAGAGTTACTGAAGTTGTTCCTCATATGTTACAATTCTAACGTTCCTCTTCAGAGCCCTAATTTTGGCATCAGAAGTTGGATGATTTGGGTTCAAACATCTGTTGTTTCTGGATGGCTTTAAAATTCCATTGCAAGCTCAAAAATGCTCAAATTGCAAGGCATGGCCTTCTGAGAAGTATCTATTTGATGTGTGTTTGCCCTTCTCTCTCACGGACCCTCCGCGGACACTTCATTTGGGCCCACCATTTCTGCTCTCTTTCCCCGCATGGAAGAGTAACACACAGTATTCCTTTCACTCAGATCCCATGGAATGCCGTTCCCTGCTAAGTTTATTCTTTATGTGCTTGGAATGTGCTGGAATGTATGTTAATACTTTCCAAGGTCACGACTTGGTGCTCCCTCCTCTCTACTTGCTGTTGCCTGACCACTCCATACCAAGTTCTGTTAGGACTTGGCGAGTTCTAGCAAGACTTTTAGGAGAAAGATAAATGTAATCAAATAACCCTTAAAGGGCAAATGTAGTCCAAACAGACTTCTTTTTCTGAGAAAGCATTATAGCTTTTTCCCATTTCGTGCAGCACCTGAACGAAGAAGCCTGATTGCAGGCAGAGCTGAATTAGTGGAATCCATGTCCTCTTATTGAAAAAACAGTGTCTTTGATGAACATGTATTAAAGAGGGTCAAGTTCTATGGCTCTCCCACCAAGCCACTGAACTCCCTAGTTCTGCATTCTTCCAAAATATCCAATATGTTTTAAAGTCAAAATAGACATGAAAAGTAGAATTTTTGGTGGAGGAGACCACACCATTGCCAGTTTGACTGGATTCAGAGTCCATTAAGAACAGCTGAAGTTTTGCCCTGGCTGGTGTAGCTCAGTGGATTGAGCACGGGCTGCAAACCAGGCATTGCAGGTTCGATTCCCAGTCAGGGCACATGCCTAGGTTGCAGGCCATGTCCCCCAGCAACCGCACATAGATGTTTCTCTCTCTCTTTCTCCCTCCCTTCTCTCTCTAAAAATAAATAAATAAAATTAAAAAAAAAAAAAAAGAACAGCTGAAGTTAGAATTGCTGGTTTCCCGCACGCAGTCAGATATCTAAAGGAAACAGTTGGGGAGATTTTTTCTCTGGTATACAAACTTTGTGTTTTCCCTCCCAACCCTATCATCACCATCAATTAATATAGAATGGCCTATCCTGAGAATGACAGTTTATTAAGTACATGATTTATAGCAAAACGAAATAAATCAGGGGAAGGTCTCAGCCTCCCAGGGCCCTCTGGTGTTGGTGAATTCTTGGCATCTCCGCTGTTCTGATGGTGGCGGCTGCTGCACCGGTTTCCAGGGGGTGACTGTCATGCGGGTCATTCGGCTTTGCTCTGCCCTCTGATTCCTTATCTCCAGATGCACATAACTAGTTGGAAACCCACCCGGCCACTGACTTCCTGGACTTTTCCCCCCTCAACCTTCGCTCTGCTTTTCCACAGAAGTAGTTGTGACGTTTGGAAGGGTGCCCATCTCAGAGTGGGCGCTGCAGTTTCCGCTTTTCTCCAAGCTCTTTGGAAAAACATCACACGCAAATTAAAGGTTTGCTCTTTTGAAGAAATCATTACTACTACCCCTTATCTGTTGGACTGAGAGGGTAGCATTGGGTTGCATTCTGCCCTTTTTTATTAGATATAAAAAATCCTTGCTACTGGATTCCGAGTTCCTGGCTGGGCTGTTTTCATCTTTGTCCTTTGCAGGAAGGGCCAAGTGCTTGTCCCTGCAAGCAGAAGAGTCGAGAGCTTTTGTCCCCACTCGAGGTCCATCCTTATTGGAAAGCTGGCTCTGCTGTGGCCTAGTAACTGACAATTGGGCCAGTGTTTCACCCCCATAAGCCTTGGTTAAATGAAATAATGTATGTAAAGCAGTTAGCATGTGTTTTGTGCACAGTCCTTACTCGAAATGTCAGTCTTAAGGAGTGTGCACGTATGCACTGAACCGCAAGGAGAAGGGCAGGGTGGACAGCCTGATCTCCACCATTTCTGGAGCATGCAGAGGGTTCCTGCAGAGGAGCCCAAGCAACTCTCTGATGTAAATTATTTATACAGATAGCACGTGTTTATGCAGACTAGTCAACAAAATCTAAGGGGCAGCCATTTCTAAACACTGCCGCTAAAATGAATAATTGCGGTTTTCAAATCCAAGTGACCAACTGCACAGACAGTCCCAGGTCCAGCAGAGTCTTTGAGTCTTCGTGGTGCACAGTGGCTAGCAGTGACCTGAGGCAGTGGCCTGGAGGCTGGGATATCTATCAGGCATCCCGCTTGGCTTTTTAAATCTGGGTCTGGAGAGTCCGTCTCACAATGAAACTTTTCTGAACCATGGGCCCTTGGAGAATGGGAAAAAGGCTATTCATAGATAAACACGTGTGGTAGAAGGTGGGTGATGGGGGAAAGAAGAAAGAAGAGGGATACAGAAACTGAGAGAAAAGAGAAGAGGGAAGAGAAAGTCAAGAGCCCGAGTGGAAGCAAGAACCAGAGAGAGGCAATAAAATACCGGGCTCTGGATTCAGACAGACTTGGTTTTAAACCCTCATTTTCAGGCTGTGTGATCCTGGGCAAGTTACTTAACTTTTCTAAGTCTCGGTTTCCACATCTATGGAACAGAACCACAAAAAACTCCCGCTTCAGTAGGCTGTTGTAAAGATCAAACGAGATAGTGCGTTTAAAAGCACGCAGCCCCACGGACATGCTGTTGTATAACTTTCTCACTCCGTCACAGAGCGAAGACCCTGCCTCATGCTTGGTGTTCGCGTTTATTTATTTACTTAGATGTTAACTTTATTAGAAAAAGGCCCCACTGGGAACAAATGCATATGGTCTGGTCAACCTGGAGAGATTCTTATCTCTGTGCTTGCAGGTAAGTGGCACTAGGCAGCTGTTTCCCCTTCTAAAGGGCTGACTGCGCCGTTTTTAAGAAATATTGATTTAATGGTTCAAACACTGAAATGGGAATCACCAGGCATTCATTTCTTTGTTTGTTTTTTCATTCCACCTGAGCTGACCAGGGCCCAGGCGAGTGCTCAGGGTGGTAGGGACTCGGGTGCGGGGCGGAGGTGGGCACACAGTGGGGAACTAGACAGAGCCCCTGCCCTGCTGAGTCCAGGGATTGTTTCCTTGCTGTGCCATCCGAGGGGCAGGGCGCAGTTTCTCCTATTGGACCCACGTGCAACACCAGGGCGTCCCAAGTTGTCACACCGTCAGAAGGGCAAGGAGGTAGAAGAGGAGCCGCAAGGTGGTTTCCGAGCTGCATTTTTGCCCTCTGGTCCCAGGCTCATGCCATCCTGTTCTGAGTCTGACCCACCAGCTCCTGCTGAGCCAGGCCTCATACTTCAGTCACATCTGTGCAACGGAATGATGGTGATGATTGTCACTGCCCTCGCGCCACGGACCGCAACAACTTGTAAAAACAGATGAGTTACACTTGGAAAGCGTTTTAACCTCGCAACAGAAAAGCAGAGAAGTGGTTTGAGGTATAGTTTTTATACCTATTGCATTTGGTTATTTTTTTTTCCAGGTTATATTCTTCAAAATGGGCATGGATGTTTTCAATGCAATAATTCAGCCCAACTGTCAATATATATATTGAGCATCTCTTACAAAAAAAGGTAGAAAAGTAATCAAGCCTCCACCTTTGCCCCTCAGTTGTTAGGTGGAAGCATTTTCGGGCTTTGTGTGTCTGCTCCCAACACAACCTGTTTATCTGGTCGCACGTATCAGTGAACATCTGTGTCACCATTGGATCCTTCCCCACCTCGTCTTCCAGGAATATCCACACAGAGGTCAGAAAGAAATTCCATCCTTGGCATCTGATGATTTTGGTCTAGAAAGATTTCTGAACACAAGATACATTCAACAGGAAGGGGGGTCTTACCCTACTTGCTAGCTAATGACTAGGGTGAAATGGGAGAGGGAGAAAGGAATGTGCAGAGAGGGCTGTCTGTTGACCCTTGGAGAGCCACTCTCATCAGCAAGAACTCGGTCATTGCTGGCATTCCTCTTTCTCCTCTGCTATGGGCTCGCCCAAGGCTTTCCTGGGATTTGAAGCCTACCCTATCGTTTACAGGCTGAACTCAGGGTGTGAGGGCGAAGCACCACGTTTACTTTCAGAATTGGTCTCTAATCAAGCTTAAACTGCTTACTAGAGGTCACCTCCAGTTCCAGACCTTCCCATCACTTCACCAGTATACACGAAGTTGCCACAAGGGGTTACAGACCTGCTCTCTCGAACTCCCTTGCCTCTGGGGCAGCTATAGCTGAGATTGCACCTTCACAGGCAGTTGAACCAATCATTCTGTGCAAACCTCAGTCCTTTTGTACAATGCAATTCTTCTCGTAGTAATGACATAAAAGATGCAAAGAGCAAAGATCACAAACCTGTCATAGTCCCAAATCATCTGTGGCATCAGGGCCACAGACCCTCTCCTTGAAAGTAAAATAATTGCTGTGGTGGTAATCAAATGCCCTCCTTTAGGACACTACTTCAGGATGGTAGAGGGTACATGGACCCTACAGGCACATAGAATTGCTTTGGAAGGTAACTATCAACAGCATGCTGGGAAACTGGAACACAAAAAGATGGAGTATAGTCCAGAAGATTATGCTGCAAGTCTCAGGAGAAGTCGTAAGTGCTCAGGTCTGGGATCCTTTATCCTGGCCATGAGATAGCCCAGCCCATGTGAAGAAAAGGCCGGCGAGTTTTCCAGCATAACATGGTATTTTATTTCACATGGTAGACTGCTGGGAAATCTCTGGAGGCCCTGGCAGCTGCGTCTTGTCTGTAGTAGGGAGTTTGGGGGGAGGGGGGAGGGGAGGGAGAGAAAGAGAGACTCATAGCTCACATGAGGCACAGCCTTAAGAAAGCCATTCTGAGTAACTGAATCAGACACGGAGGGGGAGCGGCTATTCCATTCCTAAGTCAAGAATGCTTTTTGTCTTTCCTTCTCTCCTTATCAGCTCCGTCCTCATGAAAAGATCATTTATGGACGGTGGAATGAGGGCATCAGAGCCAGCTTCTGTTTCTCCTCTCTTCTTCCCCCATTGCTGCAGTCCTGCTAAAAAGACCCTTTGTTAAAGACAGACGGCAGATGCAGCTCGGATATCGTCAGTAATTTGGGGTGGGGGGTATTTTATCTTGAATTGGTCTAACACAATTTGGGGGGCTGTAAGTACTTCTACTGCTGATCCAAATGTTCTAGGAAGTTGAGAGACCCAGACCCAAGTGGTATTTTACATGTAGTTCTCTAAGATGATGGGGGCCTGGGAAGAACCGAGAATGTTCATTAAATGATTTATAGAAGAAATGGACGTAGAGTGGCATCGTGAGCTGAAATGAACCAGGGAGGCCTTGCGGAAGAGGAAAGATTAATAAAGAGTGCTGGGTAAATAAATATGAGTAAAGGCATGGAGCTAGGAATGGACTTAGCAGATGCAAAGGTCAGATCCTGCAGAGGCTAAAAATTAGAGTTAAGATTTGAGACTGTTTCAATAATCAGTGAGTGGCTATCCATGCTCATATTTGTGAAAAATGTGTTCAGTGTAGATTACAACAAGTACAGTTATTTACAATTTCCCCGTCATAGAACAACAAAGGTGGACATTCTGGTGTTTTCTTTCACAGATTTGTTTGCAAATTTATTGTCCTGCTTTTGGTCCCCCAGAGGCAGATCCTGAGACAAGGATTCAAGTGCAAGTTGTTTATTTAGGAGATGATTCCAGGAAACACCGGTAGGGGAGTGAGAGTAGTAAAACCGGGAAGGCAAGAAAGCCCAAAAAAGGGCATGTTCTCCATGCATCAGCTGGAATGCAGTCACGTGGGGAACTCAGAGTTGTCCCACTGAGGGACGGGGGAGCTAGAGAATTTACACTGAGCTCCTGTCAGTTGGGAGTTGATTTTCCGGCACGTGAGCTCTGAACAGGTCTCCCTGGTTTAGAAAAAGAACCCTAAGGAGAGCATTGCAGGTATTTGCAGCCAAGACCCCTCAGTGTGTCCTGGGGGTATGGGTGCTACATGAATATATCCAAATGATATTTTTATTGACAAAAAATAGCTTTCTGTGCTTCAGGCTCTGTACTATGTGTTTTACTGGCATTAGCTCATCTAATTCCCACAGAAATCCTGCAAGGTAGGGGCCCCTCTTGTCCCCTGAGGGGTAGAGTCTGGGATTCAAGGCTGGCGGTAGATATAGTATCATACTCCCGGAGATAAAATATCTGAAGTCACAAACATGACGCTTTCTCCCAAAGAGTTTTAATGACAGCGTTATTCACTCAGCAACTTTCTTCTGCACACTTTTTATTCTTTCTGTCAACAGAATTTTTCCTTTGCAACTATAAAAGTCTTCTCTGCTTTCAGAGGCATTCTCTGTTTTCATTGGAAAACAAAGCCAAACCTTGAGACACAAAGGATCTGTAGTGAATACCTGTCCACTGTGTCTGTTCAGCATCTCCTTTCCCATCTTCCCATCTTCCTCTGAAGGTGCAACACGGCACTTCATCGGGGAGAATGATCCACCCCTTTTTTCTTGTAGCTTTAATGGGCTGCCAAGCCAGTCTTCAGTCCACAGGGCTGAGCATAAGATCTGGACTTGGTCAATCTTAGTGTCCATCTGCTTGGCCACAGTGATTCACTAGAAATATGTTTGTGCATCAAGCTGAGCTCATTGCAGTCTCCCCGCTAGAACTTTGTGCCGGGCTTTCGGAGAAGGAAGCTGATGTCACTAGACTGAGACACCAGGAGTTATCCGAACCAGGCTCTACTTCCTCTCCACAGCGGGTCGCACCGCCCACCTGCAGAAGGCGAGGATGCAAACAGAGCAGAGAGCTGGAGAGAGGGGTAGATAGGCGGGTAAACAGATACACAGATGATAGCACTGAGCACAAGGCCAAGTCCCTGCAATCCCCGGGGTCTACTCTCCCTGGACTTCCCATTGCATGAGCCAAATAAACAACAAACCAATAAACAATAACCTTATTTCTTTCCACCCTTCCTTCTTTTTTAAGTATTTGTTTAATTACCTGTCCATTTGTTTGCTTGTTTCTAGCTGGTTTGTCTTGGGTTTTCTGTTTCTTGCAACCACAGAGTCTTGACTCATTCAGGACCTAGTGCATTCTGACCAGGAAGTGTATTCATGACCCTTAAGTTACATGTTGGTGTAAGAGAGCAGGAGGAGGAGAGAATCAAGTTGTGATAGAACAGGAGTGACCTTTCTCCAGCCTTCACAATGTTATTTGCCTCCATAATTCCCAGATTGATTCCAACTCTCTGAGGCGTGAAAGAGGCATGCGCCTTCAGGAAGTACTGAACTGTAACAGCCATGTGGAACAGAGTTTTGTATTGACTGCTGCCTTTGCCTGCAGCTAGTGATAGCATTCATCAATAGGAAGCTAATTGATTTGATTTTTCCCTACTACTCTTTGCAGCTCAAGGACGTGAGAACTCGGGTTTTAAGGGGCATAAAGTGATGGTTCCGTTGAGTTCTAACCCTGCCTTAAGCAGCATTTGTCTTGTGTGATCCTCCAAAAATCCAGCAGATCTAAGATCTCAACATGCTTTCATTCCTCCACAAGTCATCAGACCATCTTTGAAGTAATGGCTGCCATTTATTAAGCACTTACTGTATGCTCACACTACGCACCTTGTATGCTATTGTAATGTAATCCTTGCAGAAGCCTGCCCAGTATTACCCCACAAGGATCAATGGGGGAGCTCCAGAGCCCAGATTGCCACTTACAGTTTTGTGTTGGGTGTTAGTAGCCAGACCCTTGCACACCAGCCTTACTCAGTCATTGGCTGGAGATGTCTTGAAATGAATGTAACCTTTGCTGGAAAGCTAAGGAAGACCCTGAGGAATCTCAGCTAGCCACATTCCTCCCTGCTGGGCAGCCAGTCCTTTCTTGAAGGAGGTATTTGGGCAGCATTTTCCCAAGTCTCATTCATCCCAGATTGTACAATAGGGTATTGCCTTAGGTTATGAAAACCTTCTCTTTGAACTAAACAAGGGAATACACTGAAATATTGGTTTGGGGGCCTCATCAATCAATCCACCAGTGTCAAGAAAGAGGGATTGTTCTAGATCAGTATTTCTCAAACTCTTTTTTCATTATTGCCTATCCCTCTATCCCAGGAGTATTTTTAGAGTTTTTTTCCTATTGTTTCCCCACTATGAAAAAATTTTGAGGAGATTTTATTTATTTATTTGTACAGAGAGGGGAAGAGGAAGGAAGGGAGAGAAACAGCAGTGTGAGAAACATGGATCAGTTGCCTCTTGTACACACCCCAACTGGAACTGAACCTACAACCTAGGCATGTACCCTGACTGGGAATAGAACCTGTGACCTTTCATTTTGCAGGATGACGCCCAATCAACTGACCCATACTGGTCATGGCACCCACCATGAAAATTTAATATCCAGTTATACTGTTGTCGATGAAAAAAAACATCCAACCTGTGGAGAATTTTTGTAAGAGTTTCTTTGAATCAAGCTGACAACATTGCCAAGAAGCAAGATATCAAATGCTCCAGAGAATAACAGTTTTACAATTTCTTTTATGCATTTGAAATTAAGGAGGGAACATAAACAAGAGTATATGAAGGTAGGAGAAAGCAAGGTGTGTGTGGGGGGGATTGGATTATAGGATGGTTAACAAGATTATGGCTCTCTTGAGGGTGGTTTTAGACCAGAGGGTGTGAAAAAGAGGCCTTTTAAAGGTGTGTTAACCTAGACGCACAAGAACAATGGACAGGGCTTGCTTAAGGCGAAGATAAACATTTTTCTCAGAAAGTTGTAGGCCTGAGCAGGACCACCCACCATGAGCGGCCCAGTTAGGAATCTCTGACCACCATTTGAGGCTATTTTTGGTTAGGTTGGTTACGGGAGATCCTCTTTCATGTACACCATGTATAGGTTTATATACTATACGGATATCTGTACTTTACACAACACATAAAAAGAGGAAAAATATTTATCTTTCCCCAGGAACCAATTTTTACTCCCTTGGGGACAATACCAACCTTCTTAAGAATGTATGTTCTAGATTAAAAGAGACTTGAGGGATATAACAACAAATCCAATATGGCCCAGGATTAGGCCCTGAGTTGGATAAACCAGCTAAACAGGAATCTGGGGGACATGTGAGAAACTTTTAATATGGACTAGGTACTTTTGTTACGTGTGACACTGCTATTTAGGATGAGCAGGAAAATATTCTTTAAAAGTAATAAATGCGTATGGAAATAAAAATACTTGAAAGAAATACTGACCTGGTGAAGATGAAACCAGAAAGGTTGGCGGTCACGCTGCCTGTCACCACCAGAACCAACACGTGGAGACAAG
This sequence comes from Tonatia bakeri, assembly GCA_004024845.1. Taxonomy (NCBI): domain Eukaryota; kingdom Metazoa; phylum Chordata; class Mammalia; order Chiroptera; family Phyllostomidae; genus Tonatia; species Tonatia bakeri. The sequence continues at coordinate 207,980 of PVIA01001969.1, forward strand.
GACTGAATCTGTATGGGCACTTGATTAGGACGCCGGCAATCTGAGAAGATGGTGGGTTACGTACACTCAAAAACCGTCTTAACATCTCATTTCAAGCTGACCTTTTTATAAGGAGAAGAAAGGGAGGGTAAAGGGTTTGGGAAAAGTTTCACTGGGTAAGAGTTTCCCTCGATTTTCCTAGCACTTCTTTATCTGTTGATCAACAATTCTTTGTCACCATCACGGTTTTTCCTTCCTGGGAACTCAATGGCTCACATTCCAACTCCACCACTTGCAGACCCCCTGGGGCACCAGGTTCAATTACTTTTTGACCTCCTGGAGTGGAGTCACATAGGTCATGCATTCCAGTTCCTGCAGTAACAGCTTTCCGCAGGCATTAATCACTTAAGCCTATGGACTAACGCTAAGGTCTTTAACTCTTGAGTTCCCCTAACAAAAACACCTGGATTCATTATTATTCAAGTTTCCTTACATACATGGGACTTCCCTTCTTTGTCTATCTTACACAGATTTCTGTTACCCATGAAGTCTGGCATCAGAAGTGCAATATTGGCCTTTGTGGGCCAATTATTCTGGATTTGAAACAGCTGGATATTGTAAGTGAGCGATGCTGATTCTCTTACAGTGAACTGAAATGTCTTGGAGGAAAAGCAATATTTTTGAAAAACATTGGATAAAACTGGTTTCTAGAACTTGTACGTGGTTTCTTTAAGATGTAGGTGTTTTATTCACTGGGAAGTTAAAGCCTATTTTACCAAATAGCATCCTGAAATATTTATCCCAATTACAATCCATCATCATCATCTTATCTTACGATGAAAACTTTTAGGTGACAACATGGAATATGTGAGGAGTTACAGAGTTTTAAAAACATTCTTTGGGGGTTGTGTAAGCAACATATGTGAGGATTCCGAGGCTAAGACACGTCAAGGAGAGGAGGCCTCTCTCTTGCCTCCTTTGAGCCTCTTTCCTTCCCAGGAGCCAACAGCTAGTTGTAGACACACAATACTCCTCCTGATCAGGAATTCCAGGAAAAATGTGGCCCTTTGTTTTTGTCAGTGAGAACCATTTTTATTTCAATCATCTTTTCTTCTCTCTTTTTTTTTTCGCAGTGGTAGATGTCCACTGCCACACGGCTATAGGACATCATTAGAATTCAAAAATCTTTCAGCCCTGGCTGGTGTGGCTCAGTGGATTGAGCATCGTTTTGCAACCAAAAGGTTTGATGCCTCGTCAGGGCACATGCCTGGGTCGTGGGCCAGGTCCCTGGTTGGGGGGCGTGAGAGGTAACCGATCCATGTTTCTCTTGCACATCAATGTTTCTCTCCCTCTCTGTCTCCCTCCCTTCCCCTCACTCTAAAAATAAATAAATAAAATCCTAAAAAAAAAGAATCTTTCATAAAGCTGCTGTTGCTCCCTGCGACATTTCTCGCTGTGGCTAACAAACCCCACCGCTCAGTGATCACAGTCCCCCTTCCTGTTCGTTGGTGGATGAGTGAAAGGTCATTCCAAATGGCTAAGAGATGGTTTTTGTTATTCCCGATCAGTGTTAAGATTGAAAAGTCAAACGTGAGGGGCTGTATGTTTTCTCAGACGGGATGAACCAGTAGCATGCTGCTTTTCGAAGGGTGTCTACGTCATTTCACACGGCACACGTTTAGACAAAAAATCCACCCGTCTGCCTCAAGCATCTGGCATGACACACGTTCTGCCAGATTTCTCGAGAGTCTGAGCTTCTCAAGGCACGCTGTGTCCCACCTTTCCAGGGTTCTTTCCTACTTAATTTGCTGGCGTGTCTCCCTGTCAGGTCCTGCATATAATTCTTATTACTGCTGACTTTGATTGTCTAGTCTTGGCCTAAGCTTGGAAAATTTCAAAGAGGAATGTTCTACCAGTTTGCCGGCCAGAAGTAAAATTCTAGCAAGATTTGTTTACTGCTCACAGAGCCTGAGATTCTTGGGAGATGATTATAGTCAGCTGTCAGGATTTAGACGCGTTACACCTGCCAAATCTCAAGCCCTCACCTATCTCTTCACTCCAGGCCCGTGTTTCCAGCTGTTCGCTGAGCACGTTCTTTGTGAAAACCCACTGTGATGTCAGACTTGAGATGTTTGAGACGCAACTGCTCTCCTTCCCTTGCAGTGCTTCCTGCATGGGTTGCTGCATGAGATTAAGCTTTCTGTGGTGCGATTTTGATCTTGCGGCCTCTTGCTCAGAAGCCTTCAGTGGTTCATCACCGTCCGTAATATGAAATACAGGTGGTTTTCCTGACGTTGCATGTCCTGTCATTCCAGTTAGACCAGTGCAGTTAATGTTGCCCACGCACGCCTTCTACTGCATTCTATGTAGGTTTTTGGTCCAGCGTTCCCACATTCTGGAATGTTTTGTTTACTTTTTTCTATTTACTTTTCCTGCAAATATTTATATGACTCTTCACGTTTCACCCCGAGAGCTGTGTGGCTTTCTCCTCATTTCCTTGAAGACTGCTCAAATGTCAGCGCACGAGTGACAAGCTGACTGGTAAAGGAAAGCCTCTCCCCCCACTTCCTACCCTGGTCCCTGCTTTATTTTACTCCTTAGCACCCCTCCCCTACCCTCCTGCCCCATTCTTTGTTTTATTTTACTCCTTACTGCTTGTAACCATGCATTATTTATTTATGTATTGTTCATCTGCCTCCCTGGGGCACAGGGATTTTTGTTAGTGTTGTTCATTGTTTCATCCTCAGCGACTAGAAGAGCGCCTGCCGCATAACAAACACACAGTAAGTATTTGTGAATTAAGAAAGTGAATGAAGGACTGAGAATACTTAAGGGCATTTGGCTTGTGTCTGGCTCTCTCCTGGGCCCTGCAGACATGAATATGAACCAAAGGGGGTTCTTTTAGAAACTCACAATCTTATGGGGGGGGATGTGAATGGCAACATTAAAATGGAGGCAGCATAGTAAGAAGCCAGGAAAATTCCTTGGCAAGGGGAGTGGGGAAACTGACTCAGCCTGACTCAGCTACCTCCTTCTCCCTTACACGTCCACTCCTTTAAGCATTGAGCCCTCTAGACAATGAGGTTCTGATCAGCATCAGATAATCTTAGGCACAAAGCGTCTCAGGGCCAAATCTTGAAGGGGGTGTGGGCGGTGGGGGTTGGGGGATGGTGTCTGCTGACCACAGGGACAGTGTTTCTATCAAACTGGAGGTAACATCTAGGCTTCAATTGTGTTTCAGCTTCAGGCCCAGAAAAACAGCAAAGCCATGGAAGGCAAGACCATGGCTGCCTCAGGACCAGCTGCAATGACCAGTGACCCCCACCCTAAGTGCTGAGCAGTCGGTAGAGACCATGACCTTGATCCTATCCACTCATTTTGATGAACCAGTATATTAAAGGCCACACTTGGAAAGCTGATGAATATTCTATTGAGATCCTCCCCTGACACCTCCCCTAAAATTTCTACCTTTAGAAAGCAAATAAAAACTTTTAAGGCAAAGGACAGTGTGTGCTCTTTCTCTAGAGCAGGCCTGCAGCTTCTTTCTTCAGATGTGTGTGTGTCTTTGCTTTCTTTCTCCTAAGCTCTACGGGTCCCCACAGGACTTGCAAGCAGTGGCACAGCAGGCAGCAGCAGCTCACCCAGGCTAACCCCCTGAGCCTGTCTCCAAGGGTCCTCTTTTAGCCTCTGTAACTTGTTTCCTGAGTGCACGCAGCCCGGCTGGCTCACTTCTGCCCCTGTGACTTTCTTCCTAAAGGGCCAAGGCAGCTCTCTGAGGAGCCCACTCGGGTGTACTTTCGCTTTGCACACCAAACAAATTTCCTTTTGCCTTAGTGTTCATGGCTCTGAATCCTTTCTTTGCTGAATTTAAGAACTGAGAGCCGAGATCACCAGCAACAAAACAAAGTTGAAGTTGGAGTATGGGGTAGGAATTAATATGATTGAGCTCTTATTATGTGTAAGGTGCATCTGTTTATGTGTGTGGTCTCAGTTGAATCTCAGAGTGATGCAATCTGGTAGGTTTTATTATTCCCAATTCTGAAGATAAGAAAACTAAAGCTCAGGAGAGTTAGTGATTTCTCCCAAAAAGGGGAGAAATTACTAACCACCTATTATGCTAATAATTAGCTAATAGGTGGTTAAAATGAGAAGGGACTTAAATGCATGTCTTCTCATGCAAACATCAGTACACTTTGCATTATACTAAGTTGCCTCTCAAGCCATTAGGAAGTGAATATATTTAGTTAAAAATGAGGAAGATGTCCTTTGATTTGAGTGATTAACAAGAAATTCATCAAAGCAGAGAAGGGAGGGGAAGACAGTCACCCTGTGTGTAAACTCTCCAGCCCACTACATCCCGGGAGCCTTTCCCTTCTGACCTCTTATCCTCCTTTGTAACATTCGTTCATTTAGTAAATGTTTATTAAATACTTGCTACGTGCCAAGCCATGTTCGGTACTCTGGTGCTATAGTAGTGAGTAAAACAAAGTCCCTGTCTCCATGGAGACATTGTCCTCTACATATTTCACATGACAGTAGGAGGAAACAGGGGGCTTCAAATGTAGAGAGCCCAGGCTAAAGTTACAGTCCAGCTGGGAGGGAGGTCATTTAAACTTTCTGAATCTCAGTTTCTATATTTGGATAATTACCAAATTTAGATATCCAGGTTTCTATATTTGGTGAGAATAACTACCCATCTCACCAAAATGTGATGTTGTCAGGCTCAAACAAGAGGAAAACAGTTTGAACCTTGCAGCACTAGGTACTGTGTTTTAGTCAATCCAACATGTCATTGATTTTAAGAAATACTATTATTTTATGTCCCATTGAGAAAAAAAATTCCACCAATTATGACGTGCCATTGATTATAAGTCCCATTATGACTTCAGAATGTCAAAATGTGGGGAAGAAATATGCATCTTAGAATAGTTGACATATCGTGTAAGAAAGCTATTATTATAATTCTGGATGGTGCATAGCATATGGTACTTGTTCAGAGAGAAATGGATTCAGCAAGATACACTGAAGTAGATCAACAAGACGAGTGATAGAATATTTCCTAGAGGTATTCAAGGGTCTACCCCTTTTTGAATACAATTATTTTTCCAACGTTTCACTACAAAATTTTTTAAATACCTAAAGAAAGGTGAAATAATTTTATAGCTCACACCCATATGCCCACCACCTGGATTCTATTATTAACCTTTCCTGTACTTACTTTATGCCACGTCTATCCATGCATCCATCCCTCTTAAAAAAAAAAATTTAAGCCACCCTAAGGAGATATTTATTGATTTTAGAGCGAGAAGAAGGGGAAGATAGAGAGAGTGAGAGAGACATCCATGTGAAAGAAACGTCAATCAGTTGCCTCTCATCTGTGCCCTGACTGGGGGTCTAATCCACAGTCTAGGGATGTGTCCTGACTGGGGACCGAACTCATGACGGTTTGGTGTACGGGACAACGCTGTAACCAACAGAACCACCCGGCCAAGGCCGTCCTTCCTTTAAATTATTTTTCTGATATATTTCAAAGTAAACTGCAAACATCTATATACTTTACCCCTATACATTTTTGTATGCATATCATTAACTAAAGTTTAACATTTGGTTATAGTTTTTTTGTGTGTGAGGTAAAATTTATGTATTCAACCAAGTGCACACAGCTTAAGTGTGGCATCTGGTGGTTTTTGACAAAAGACTGCATCTGGGTAACGCAAGCCCTTGTCAAGACACAGAATATTCCCATCAGCCCAGTGGCTCCTCATGATGCTTTCATCTGCACACCCTCAGAGGCAACTCTGCTCTGGTTTTTTTGTTCGCACCATAATTAGTCTTGCCTGTTTTAGAACTTCATAGAAATGGAATCACACAGCATGGGCTCTTACATAAGTCTTCCACTCAGCACAGTGTTTTAAAGGTGCATCCACACTATTATGTGTATCCGAATGCATTCTTTATATTGCTGGTGAGTAGTCCATTGTATGAATATACCTCAGTTTGCTTAGCAATTCAAGCTGCTCTGAAGGGTTTGTGTAAGTCTCTTTGTGGAAACGCTTTCACAATCCTTGGCTGCATACCTGGCGCTGAAACTGCTGGGGCAGAGGGCAGGTGCATGTTTAGTTTTACAAGAGACTGTGAGGCCTTTTCCCAAAGCGGTCGAGTCATCAGCAGTGAATGAGAGTTTAGGCTGCTCCGTGTTCTCCCAACACGCAGTGTTGTCAGTTTTGGGGTTTTGGTTTTTAGTTTTAGCCACTCGTGTGGGTAGCTCGTTATTGCTTTAATTTGTGTTTTCCTGATGAATAATGATTTGGGGCATCTTTTAAATGGCTCAGGGGCCGTTTCTGTATCTTCCTTTGTGAAGCGTCTATTCAAGTCAATCCAAATTGAGTTTTTTTAAACATATTTTTGAGGTATGGGAGTTCTTGCATATTCTGGATACTAATTTTTTGGGTCAGATTTAGGTTTTTTAAGTATTGTATATTAGTCTGTGGATTTTTTCTGTATTTCGTTAACACTGTTTTTTATGAGCAAATGTTTTACATGTTGGTACCATCTAATTTATCAATTATTAAATGGTTATTGCTTTTTGTATTCTAAGAAACCTTTGCTTACCGTAAGTTGCGAAGATTCCCTCCTTTTTTTTCTTCCAGGAGCTTTTTAGTTTTTACTTTCACATTTAGGTCTGTGATTTCTCTTAAGTTGATTTAAAAAAAATATATTATGGGAGGTAGGGAGACAAGCTTCCATTAGTTTTTCCATTCAGGTACCCAGTTCTAGTTACAATACTTAAACTATTTTCTTAATTCTTGCATTACATGTTTGTAAGATCCCTCAAATATGCTTTGGAACAAGCAATGAATGGATTCTACCTGATGGCCAGAGGGCGCTGTTATGGGCCCCTTTACAGCCGTGATGCGTAATATTCCTCAACACCGAGCACAGTTGCATTCAAATATGATCCCCTCCCTCCCAATACAAAGTGCTGCGTGTTCCTTAGCCTTGGCCTTGCTCTTTGCTCTTCTGCCTCTCAGAAGTGGCAAAAGGCGGCTGTGTACTTGCCTGCCCGTGAAGGGTGGCTAGTTCCTAGCTGGCATTTTGGGGGTGGGGACGAGACAGGAAGATGCTCAAGATTGCCAGTCGGGTCTGGAGTGATCTCAGTGGGTTTTCCAGAACCTCCAGAGCAGGTCCTCAGGACTTCAGAAGCCAGTTTGCGCTGGAGAACTTTCTGAAGTCAGGGAAGTTAGACTGTGATGAGATCTGGTTTCTCACTTCTGAATGGGGGACCAGTAGCTGAGAAGAGCCTTTCCTCCATTCCCTTCTAAACTATGTTTTTCTATCTGTCTTCCCTTCACTCAGCAAAGAGCTTTGGAATCAGACATTGTCTATACGTGTGTCTTTGTGTAATATGTATTTATATACTTATTTATAGAAGTAATTTTTTCCTAAAAGTTATATAAGCTCATTGTTGAAAACTTTGATAGTACAAATGGAGTATACAGAAGAAAGCGCAGCCCTGGCTGGTGTGGCTCAGTGGATTGAGTGCTGGCCTACAAACCATAAGGTCACCGGTTCAATTCCCAGAGCACATACCTGGGTTGTGGGCCAGTGTGCAAGAGGCAACCAATTGATGTTTCTCTAACACATTGATGTTTCCCTCCCTTTCTTTCTACATCCCTTCCCCTCTCTCTAAAAATAGATACATAAAATCTTTTAAAAATATTTTAAAAGAAGAAGAAAACAAATCAGCAATTATCTAACACTCAGAGTTAAGCCACAGTGACATTTTTTTTATCAACTTGGATTTTGAATCTCTCTCCTGCCTCTTACCAGCTTGACACCTGTTCTTACCCATCTGGGAAATGGGCACAACCTACTTCGTGGACAAGTTGCAAACATAAAAGAGGATATCGATAAGAGATTTGGCGAATAATAGATCCTTCACAAATGTAAGTGCACTAACTGATACTATTCAAGAGTGTAGGAAGTGAGGGGGTGGCACAAAAAAAAAAATCTCACTTCCTTCCTCCTCCCTGTTTTAAGTTTTGTTAATAAATTAAATTCCTTTAAGTAGACAAAACTAGAGGAACAGAAAACAGAAGCGCGGTTGCCAGGAGCTAAGGGTGAGGGAGGGGTTGATTACAAAGGGCTTTTAAAAATCTTCCTTTAAAGTCAAGTCTTCAATGTCTTCATTGATTTCAGGCTGGTCCTTTCAGCTCTTTTCTGGCTTCCCCTTCAGCTCACCTCTTTTCTAGACTCCCGAGGCCGTTCTACCTTCCCGATGGTAGTCTGAATGCTTGTGTAGCCCCCCTGTTCATTGTCATACTGGATTCTTTGTTCCCTGTCCCTCGAATCTGCTGCCTGTTTTATTTCCCTCTTTTGAATTGACACTCTGTTGAGCTGGGCTCAGCTGCGCCCAGCAAACAAAATGTATGGCTGTTTCACTTGCCTTTCCTGTGCCAGTAGATGTTGATGAAGGCCACTCATTAATTACACTGAGTGAGATAAGAGAAAAGCTGATCCTGAGTCCCCATGGCAATGGTTGAACAGAAATCCCTTAAAATCCTCTGGATTGCTCTTTCAACCACGAGTAAAGGACTTGGAACAAATTTTATGCAGAAAAGTTAGCATAACGCAAGGTCACTTGTAGAACTTGTCGTAACCACTTGTCGTAGCTCCTTTAAAACAGAGGCAGTTATTTTGAGGTATATGCTGATTACCTACCCTGAATTTTCTGGGTCAGTCTGGATTTCACATAATTTCCTGCCAAGTTCTCTCTAGGACACTCACATTCTGTAGGACAGACAATGAGTCTTGATTTTGGTTCATGAAATATAGTTGTCAGACCCCCTAAGTTAAATTCATTCATTCATTCTTTATTTTTCCTTTCTGCAAGTATTTAATGAGCACCTACTACTGAGTGCCAGGCTCTCCCGTAGGCTCTGGAGAGACAGAGATAAATGAAAGCTTTCCCAAGAAGCCAATGTTGGGCAGTCCGGAGGATGGGCAGGCTACCAAGCGTGTTCAGTTCTTCAGAGAAGCATCGCATGCAGGAAAAGGCAGAGATGAGGCGATTCATGTACAATATAATCTACTGAGAAAAATTCTAAACTTTATTGTATATATGTGTATATCTTAATTGCATAAGTTACATAAACTTGTTTTATAACACTAGTATTAGGATGATTTCATTAGACAGCTATGTGTAAAAATGTATTTACATGTATAACATTGTACATATTTTTGTGTATATATAGAACTCTATACATATATATGTTCTAATCCCTGTGTTTTTACTAGTATGACTTTTGGTTAGAAATCTTCCTCCGACTAGCTTGACTACATTGCAGTCACTTCTAATACCAGCTGGTAGGTGTGTCCTGTGTTCTGTCAAATGCGAGGGAATTTGCACACACACTTTCTTTTGCTCAATCAACTCAGTGGAGTACAGATTACCGTCCCCATTTCATAGACTGGGTAGCAAGTGGGTGTTAGAGTGGGTGAGTGACTTGCCCGGTGTCACCAGGCGACAGGAGGGGGAGGGGAGATCCAATCTGCCTCCTCCTGACTGAAGGCAGGGTGTCCTCATCCGAGCACACAGCCCTTCACTGTTGGGGTGCTTTGAACTGCATATCTGGCATGCATTTACCGAAATCTCCGTGGCTACCGGAAAGGATAGTGAGAAAGGAGGAAGTCATTAAGATGCAGCTCCTGCCAAAGCAGCCCTGGTAACCAAGATCCTCACTGCAGCCAGAGCCATCGGTTGAAATGCCAACTGGGTGATTCTTCCCCATTCCTCAGAACCTGCTGGGGCTCCCGTTGGTTTTAGGCATGCCAGCCTGTTCCTCTTCCCCATTCTCCCCTGGAGCTGCCCCAGCCACGCCAGCCTCTCCGTGCCTGTCTCTCCCTCCACAGCTCTGTCCTGTCCTGGGCCTGGGCTCCGGCAGCTCCTTTTGCCCGGATGACTCTCTCGCAAGCCCTCTTGCCTTCTCATCCATCCTGTTAACTCTGCCTCTGGTTCTCAGCACGCTGTGGCCCCTTCCGACAGCCTGCCCTACGGTGCCACCCTCCTTGCACCTGTCTGTTTCATGGGCATTGTCATCAGCTTGTCATTTACTCGCATGGACAGATGCAAGCGGATTCTGTCACAGCATCTCCTCCAGAAGACTGTTCTAAAAAGGCGTGGATGCTGCAGCTTTTGTTCCCCATCATCCTGGCCATTAGCACCATGTGGGCCAACAGTGGGCCCAGAAATAGTTGTTGAAAGAACGAATCCTTTGGTCTTTCCTGTTACTCCCACTGGGTTAGGTTCCCTTGTCCTGAAGGGCCTGAAGTTTTCCTCTCTAGCCCAGTAATTACAGACTTGGCTGATTACCGGGGTATTTGTCCCCCCGCCCTGCCGGCCCCATACAGGCAGGCATGATGTTTACTTTGCTCTCCACTGTGAGCTTAGCACAGTGCCCGCACAGTGTAAGCCCTCAATATATTTTTGTGTTGAGGTCAAGCTGGGGGCCTATTGACTTAGAATGGAGTCATTCAGAAGTCTGAGTGTAAAGGCTGCATAATGTGGCACATTAGCTGCTCATTCAAATGTGTGTGTATTTAATAAATGATCTAGTAGTGCTATGAGCAACTTCCAAGCTGCACTATGGCTACAAATGTTTGACAGTGTGAACCCTTCACCCATGTGTAGCTGTAAGGTGTCATCAGCCTCACACGGCGGAAGCCCCTTCCCAGGATGGGACTGCTCTCTGGTTTGGGGAGGTCAAGTCCTTCTGCTCCAGGCAGAGCCAGATTTGCCATGAGAAGCTTAAGCCTCAGGAGCCCTCACTTGTAGTTGCTCTCCCCAGGGCCCGGGGACAGGTCCTAGCAATGTGAGCAGAGGGCCTGGGTTTTTGTAAAATTGGCAAAAGGAAGACATTTTAAATCACCATTAATTAGGGCCTTGTCTCTCTCTATTCTGACTTCCCTTCTGTCACCTGGTCTGGGGGTTAGAGTGGCCCTGGGTATCTTGGGGCTCTGGTTTTGGGGAAGTTCAGGTGGGGACACATTTGAGTTAAGCTTGAGTGGGTTATAGTCATGTGATTTTCAGACACTTCTATGTATAGTTAAGTCATGGCTGGTAGTTCCATTCTCAGAATGGCTCCTGGGAACACCCCTCCTGCCTTCTGTGACAATTTACCAGGTATTGTGACACCAGGTGGTGACTAGTGTCGATGAAGTTCCTTCTGAGAATCATTTGCTTTGGTGCTGTAGGTTGTGGGGTTGTTGGCCGTGGTTTCCCTGTACTTCCTCATTTCCTGAAAATGGCCTTTTGAACTTGCTCTCCCGCTGTATCCAGGGGTGGTGTCAGCCCCGAACTCCCTGCCTCAGCAACCTCTCAGGAACCAGCTGAAATGCCTGGAAGGGCTCTCTTTTCCTGGCTGAACTCCGGGACGGGGGGGGGGGGGGGGGGGGGGGCGGCGGAGCTGTTCTGTCTGAGGCATCAGTACACCCTCCTTACCCAGCCCTGTCTCTGGGCAACCACCATTCCTGCCCCCTCACCCCTGCTCCCTCCTCCTTCCAATGTGCCCTGTGGAACCAACAAGCCAACAGGTACACTGCTTTCTCCCCAGGACAAGCCCCCAGCACTGTGCCCTGGAAAAACAGACTACTCATAAGAGTCAGAAATGGCAGACAGCAGACTGAGCACGAGGCGGAGAGAGAGGGAAAAGGGAAGAAGATGAAGAAAGATGAAGACGGCAGTGAAGGCAGTAGACAAGCGACTGAGAAAGATGCGGAACAGAGAGGCAAGCTGAGCTCTCCCTGGCCAGGTTTGCATGTGTGCATTCAGGTCCCCGAGTCAGTTCTCGAGAGCCGCCCCCTTCGGGACCTCGCAGGCTTCCTCTTTCACCTGGTTCTCTGCGGCGGTTGCCTCACCGGTTTCCCAGCTTCCTCCCTCGCCCTTCTGACCCAGCTCTGGCCCCAGGAGCCCAGTACGCCTGTTCAACTGTGAGTCAGATGTGCCGGTCCACGGCTCTCACACTTTCTGACCTCACTTTCCTCCACTCCATCCCCATGTCTCACTGTTCCTCAACACACGACACCTGCCCCTGCCTCAGCTGGTAAGGCTGCGCCCCTGGAGGTCCACCTGCCACTATTTTACAGTCACCTGGTCACCTCTTCACTTGGGCTCTTCTGGTCATTGCCCCCAAAACAGCAACCCTGCCCACGCTCCCTAGTCCCTGTCCTTTCTAACATAATGTATAATCTATTTGTTTTTGTTGTCTGTCTTCTTCCGCTAGAGTGTGAGCTCTGTGTAAGGGCCGGACTTTTTCTTTGCTCACTGCTGTATCACATGGTAGGCGTGTATCTGACGTGTGTTGGAAGAATGACCTCTACCGAATGACCACATCCCTTGGAGGACAAAAGCTGGGCTTAGCAGTGTAGAGCAACTGGCCCGGGATCACATGGTCAAACGAAAGAGCGAGCAAATGTTGAACCAGCCATGCCTGTGTCACTCGCCTGGGCTCATCAGCACTTCGCTGCAATATGCCTTTCCTCCTGCTGTGACCTGCTGAGCTCAGTATAAGAAAACTGCTCTCACACCAGCCTCCCTTTATGGTGAAGCAGACCTCCCGCTCATCAGATGGCCTTCTTGAGTTGTGAGGTCAGAGTATGGACACAAAAAGATAAAGAACAGACTCATAACGTGTGCACTACACGGGGAAGTGAAGGACTAGCTCAAAGTCTGCTCGGTGGAAAGAAGGAATATGAGCTTGTTGAGGCCAACTTCACCTGCGGTGTCTTGGAGTGCAAAGAGACTACTTCCTCAGGGCAGGATTCCCTGAGGCCCTCTGACCTGTGCGTAGGGCACCGGCAAAGCTAGGGTACCTAAAGGATGAGAAAAGCATGTGAGCAATGGTTGGCTCTTGGATATTTGCAAAAACCTATAAAAGGCATTGTAGGAAAAGACAGAACTTTGCTGGACTTCCTCAGAGGTGTTTGGCTGATGGCATGGCTTCATATTAAATTACACATGGGGAGCAATATACAGACGATGTGTTGTGAAATTGTACACCTGAAACCTGTGTAATTTTATTGACCAATGTCACCCCAGTAACTCCAATAAAAATTAAAAAAATTAAATGTGGGGATCATCATCACCTTTTCAGTCTCCGAAGGTCAATCTGGCCCTGCTGACCCTGGCTGATGGGGCCAGTGGACTCATTTTATCTGTCACTTACTTTCAAAATTATTATGTAGATGTGGTTCCCAAAGCATCATGGGAGGGAAATGGGTCAAGAACAGCGGCTTTGTAAATCCCTGAAGAAAGACGGTGGTGTTTCGGGTAAGGTTGGTTTAATGCTGTTGTTTTAACATCGGAGTTGGAGCTCCTGGTCTTCCTTCTACACCTGCTTTGACGTGGCCCTTGCAGCCTTCTCTGCACCTCCCCCAGCAATAACTCAGGCCCTCCTCCGTGCTGCTGATCTTATTGTATTTATCCCACTGCACCGAACCATTTCTGTTCACTCCTGATCCCCTGTAAGAGTGAGCACCCTGAAAGTCCATGGCTCATCCCTTCACGCATTTTGTTCATCTTTGTATCCAGCACACATGGAAGGTTCCGAAATGTTGCCAAAGGCCATTCCATCCAGACTCTGGAGCCTGGAGGAGTTTCTAAGGAAAAGACCTGCTTTTGTGAATTCCCTTGTAAGACATGCCAGGTGCCTCGCACTGCCTGCAAAGCAGGTCATCTTGGAGCAGTTGCTTCTGGAGCTGTGTGTCTCTCCCCAGAACTTCTCCGCTGGGCTGCTCAGTGACTCATAGCCTGAAGAGAGGGCATTGGTGCTACATGGCTCTCCAACACCTCCCCTGCCGTACCCGGTAAAGCGAAAAATGACAAAAAATAGACTTTTGTCCTTTGGGCTGCTGGGTCCCGTCGCTTTGCTTCTCTGCATTTCGGTTCCTGGTTGTGCAGAAGACACGAGTTGAAATGGGAGACCTGTGTTCCCTTCCTAGGCTCTCAAATCCCTGACTCTTGGAGGCTGCTCCCCTGCATTAACCAACCCATCCCCTGGCCCTCTTCCCAGTCTCTGCACAGCTGGTCAGGCCTTGTTCCCACGGAGCCAGACCGGCACACCTGGCCTTGAGCCACCATTTGGTGACATGCCTTTCTTGTCGCTGGGGGTGCATTTCTCCTGCAACTCACCTGCCTGCTGCCACCTACCTCTGTGCTCTGCGGCTCTCCTCTCTGGGGCCACTTTAACCAGACTTCACCCCGACAAAAACGCTGCGGTAAATTTAGAGCACTGCCTACATCCTGGTGCTATTTAGGTGTTTTATTTTAAACTGCACATGCTGGGTTTTGTCCATTTGCTGTCAGATCTATTCTCTGCTCTCCTCAAGCCTGGGTTTTGCATCCCTGGGAACTGTTTTCCTAGAGGTAGGTGTGTTGTTTGAATATCTTGACAAGGATCATGTATTCACATATTGCTTATATAATATTTAAAAATAGTAATAGCAGAAGTGGGACAAATGAGGCAAAACACCAAGGGCTTCAGCCAAAGCCTGAAACCATGTAGGGAAAACTCTGCAGATGTCACTAACATTGCTTCATGTGACACATATTTTTTATTGACCGCATGCCTGGCACTGGGGGCCCATCGGTGAACAGTATGGGTGTGGTCCTTGTCCATATCATCTGTGGCAGCTCCGTACACAGGTATGCCAGTATTGACTAATGATCAGTAGGAAGGAGTAAAGAGGGCACTGGAAGGCCTGGGTCAGGAAAGGCTTTCCTGAGGAAGTTGCTCACCAGCTGAGAGCCGAAGCATGAGCAGTTGCACAGCTGCAGGAGGGAAATGGGCAGACGGCCTGGGAGGCTCAAGGCGGCTTCCACTGAGCGCTTCCCTGGTCCTGTTCTCAGGGAAGCTGCTCTAACCATGGAGAGTTTGCTGGGAGGTGTTTCTCATCGGAACCCGCGGAGGGATGCCAGTGGCCCAGAAGCGTGCAGAGGTTCCATGGGAGGGGTTTTCCAGGCCTGTAGCCACTTCTCCTAATGTGTGAGACCCACTGTCTGCAGCCCAGGTGGTTCTTACCCAGGCACTGGGGAGGCAGCCCATGCTGTGTGTCCTGCGGAAGCTGACCAGACTGGTTTGGAAGCGACTCAAAAGCTAAGGAGACTCCGGGGTCAGCAGTGCTACCAAAGGTAGCCACCACATCCATCCACCTTTCACTCTTTGATGGGGACCACTGACATTTTCTCAGTCTTAGGTAGAGAAGTGTAGAAATGCCCAAGATGTGTCCTGTATTCATTTTTTGTCCCTGTCTCCACTCCTAAGTTCTTCCTAGAAAGGAATGCTGGGACTTGTGGTAAAAAGCTATCCATGAAGCAAGTTTCATTCTCCCCCAGCTCTGTGTTATTCTCTGTTTGCTTACTCTAAAACAAATTTGTTGCCTGTGTCTCAGTA
Organism: Tonatia bakeri; assembly: GCA_004024845.1. NCBI lineage: Eukaryota > Metazoa > Chordata > Mammalia > Chiroptera > Phyllostomidae > Tonatia > Tonatia bakeri. The sequence goes on from PVIA01001969.1 coordinate 223,408, forward strand.
TTTTGGCAATGGCTATAATCTCCTTGTTTTATTGTAAGTCACCAGTCTCATTTTATTGCAAGCCACCGATTACTCTGTGACATTAGGTAACTTATAAAGTAGCCCATTAATTGCAATTATAGTTTAGTCAAAGCATGTGCGGGTCTCCCAGATGATGTAAAATCAGGCTACCTTTCCTTCTGATGTCCAAATTACACAGATAATGACAGGATCTCAGCTCGGCCTCAGGGTCCTCCAGCCACTTCTGAGCATCATGTCATTCTTGCTTACAAACCCACTGCGGTGACCTTGTGACCACACACGTTCGCCTGGTTCTTTCTCTCCTGCTCTGGCTCCTCCAGGTCTGCTTCCTGTGGGGACACTTGGAAAGCATGTCCGTGTTGCCTGACACTGCCATGGTGAAAGCGGTGCTCACGGTGCCAAGTCCCTAGTCACGGCCAGCACGGCCCAGCTCGGCAGCCCTTGGGGCGTCAGATCAGAGTGGGACTTCATGATCAAACCTAGGAAAACGGCCCCTTCCTCCCAGCTCTGGGCTCTACTTTGTCACCTGGGGTCTGGAACAACGATACTCAGAATGGAGAATCATAAAGATTCTGAGGGGAAGAGCTTCCCTACTTTCCAGCTGTCACCCATCTAAGCACCAAAGCTTAAAACTAAGCCCTAAAACCATCCCTCCTACCTCCTTGGTTCTTAGCCATCCTAACAACCATACCTGGGGTTACAATCCAAGTCGCAAAACAGAAGTTCCCAAGTGGATCAGTAGAGGTAACACAGTGTCTGGCTGCTGTGCTGATACATGTGGATGCTAATAGTCTAAAACTGGGCTCGAAATATCTTTTATGCAGTGCTTAATAGTTTTAGTTGACCTAATAATTGAAATGCCCAGTTTTTAAGTAGGTTATGGAGTGAAATACCCCATGTTACAATGCCTTCCCCACAAAAAGACTGACTATCTGAGCAGTTATGTGAAAAAAGTTCACAAGGACTGCTCAGGTAAGAGCCTGTTCACCCTGCTGGCTCCCCTGCAGGGCCGGGTGTGAGCCGTGGCCACAGAGCGAGGCCTGTGGTCTCACTGCTGTCGCCTGTGTGAGGCCCTGTCTCATACCGCGATGCAGCCCCCGCCGTTTCCTGGGGAGACTAGAAATACTGAGAAGCGTATTAACTTCTCAAGATGTTTATCGTTCTTTCATTTAACACTCACGGTGTTCCGTCCTCTTAGGGACTTTGGAGAATTAAAAAAAAAAGAGTATAAAACATTCTCTTTAGAACTTTCCAATTTTTTACTTATACCTGATATACCTGCCTGTGTCCATTACTGTAGATGCCGAAGAATCTCAGCTGGTGGTCACAGGTAGGTTTGTTTGGCCATTCTGCAATTTTGGGAGGAGGAGAAGGACAGGATACAAAATTCATGCTGTGAATTTATTTATTACGAAATGTTGAATTCTGAGGTCACTGCAGAGTCGCCTGCAGTTGGGAGAAGTAATGCAGAGAGAGCCTGTGCACCCCACGCCCCATTTTCCGAGCTGTAACACCTTGCAAAGCTCTAGTACGATATCACAACCAGAAAATGCACATCGATACAGCTGGCCGACTGGTCCAGCCTCACCACTGTTTCACAAGTCCCCATTTGTGGGGGTGTGTATTCTGTTCTGCGCAATTTTGTCACACGTGTAGGTTTGTGGGTTCACTACCACAGTCAAGCTCCACTACAGATAGAGCTTACGTTTTTAAGGGACTTCTAAACTTTTCTACCCTTTGGGCATCTCTTCCAGTGCTTTTCAAGTTGTGTCCCGTGGAACCCTCGGGGTTCCACCCCCCCCCACATCAGCTGCAGCGGGCCCACGTGCATGTACTTTATAGTTGGGGGTTCATCATGAGCCTTCACCTGGAGAATAAATTCCCAGCTTAAAAACAAAGTAAGAATGAAACTGATAAAAATAAAAGTGATAAAAGGTGAAGACACCTTTGATAGTCAAATATAGTTAGCTGGGTGGAGCTTCATACCTTTTCCAGGCTCTTTCCAGTCCATTCTCTCTCTTAGGTCTTAAACAGCTCCAACTGACCCAACGAGTGGACAAACATCTCTACCGTCAGTCATGGAGGGGAGTTTCAGACAGACACAGCTGAGGTCACGGTCATGGCCACAGAAGAGCTGAGCTGCTGGAGAAGGAGCTCTGCAGTCCCCCGACAGGACGTTTGTTCGTGCTCCAGCTGCGAGGGGCTGCTGACTCCCGGAGTGTCTCCCCTCCCTCCCCTGGCCCGTCCCTCTGGAACTGACAATTCAGTCCTTTCCGTTAGAGGACAGGGGTGGTTCTGGATTTCGGCCTTGTGCCGTGTCATATCCCACACTGGGAAGCATGTTATGTCACCTGGATCCTTCTGTGCTCGACACCTGTCCTGCCACAGGACTTGTGATGAATTCCATGAACCCTCCGGGGCTTTACTGGGGAAATTTACCTGTGAGAATGAACAAGATGAGAGATGAGCCGGGCTGGGGTTCTCTGCTGGACACGCCATGGGTGGGCATTCCAGGCAAGGGAACTTGCCCCCTCCTGCTCTCCTTGTGGGGCAGGAGGGGGCACGACCTAGTTGCTGGGGGCATAATCAGACTTCTTAGTATCATCCAGTCTGGGGGTAGATACTATCCTTTTACAGGATTCACTTGAAGGATGCCCAAGGATCTTGGGTTCTATGGAAGGGAGAAACTGGTCCCTCTGGAGAAACTGGTCCCTCGGGAGAAACTGGTCCCTCCTGAAGTTTGGATGCAACATCTCTGGGCAAGCCAGAAAGAGCTCCGTATTTCAGTGTTTGACACTCCCACACTTGGCACCAGCCTGGCACAAGGCAGGTCTGTGAGCAACGCCTGATGATCTAATGAATAAATGCACTTTTGTGCCCTTGGAAAAACTCATTGTGCCCTGACTGGGAATCAAACAGATGACCTTTCAATTCGCAGGGCAGCACCCCATCCACTGAGCCACACCAGCCAGGGCGGGAACAACTCATTTTGCTCTTGCTGATGAAATGAGGAAGGCTAATAATAAAGGTGGTTGCCGACAGTTCTTGAATCTGTGGAAGCCTGCTCGCACGCTCTGCCTCGGCTTTGGGGAATCCGCAGCTCTCTCTGCAAGGGCTCCCTGGCCCGAGCTCCACGCGCTTCTGCTGAATCGCTGCCATATCCTTGCAGCCCTGGCAAAGAAGGCAGCATCGGGGATCCAAGACACTCAGCAAAGGCAGTCTCTGCGGACAGCAGCAGCTCGGGAACATCCCACAGCCATTCCCAGAGCGATCCTCTCAAATCTGCAGCACTTCAAACTGAATTAGATGTGAAGGAAAATGGGAAGTTAGCCGCTGTTTGTAAATATTTTATGAAAATAATTTGAAAAATTACTTCCTTTAAACAATTGTCTCTCAGACTGTGTTTTAATCTACTTCCCACTGAAACCCCTTTTAATAGGGTTTTCCTTCCAGAAGCCCTCTTCTGAAAGATTTTGTTGATAAGCAAATACATGTGTTTGGCCATAATGAGTTTCTCTTCCCGAGAGGAAACCAAAGAGTCAAGATTTTTGTTTTCTAACTGAAAGACATCCTCGAGGTCTTGTTTTGAGTCAACAATTACTTTTAAGCTTCCTGAAAAACTGAAACTGGCTGGGAGAATTCTCCCCAGGCCCCTCTAAGGGGGCCTGCCAGGTTCCTGGACTGCTGGGCTTGTGGGTTTGAAACAGGTTCTGCAGAGGGCACTGGGTGGGTACACAAAGTTTGTGAGGGCCTGAGACCTCTCCTAAGTCTCACTCATGACAGTTCTTCCTGCCTTAAGTTCTCCCTGTCCAGGGGACCTGCTGATGGTGAGATTCCTGTCTTCCAAGCAGGCAGAGGCCAGACTTCAGCACCCGCTTTTGTTTTTTTTTTAGATTTTATTTATTTATTTTTAGAGAAGGGGGAGGGAGAGAGGGAGAGAAATATTGATGTGCATGAGAAACATCCATTGGTTGCCTCTCACACACCTCCAACTGGGGACCTGGCCCACAACCCAGGCATGTACCCTGACCAGGAATCGAACTTGTGACCTTTTGGCTGGCAGGCTGGCGCTCAGTCCACTGAGCCACACCAACCAGGGCAGCCCCAGCTTTTTGTTAACATGGCGCTCCACGAGAAATGGCCAAGGAGCAAGCTGGCATATCCAGCCCTCTCACTCGAGGAGTTGTCCTGTTGTGATGTAGAATAAGTTACCTGTCTTCCTAGAGGAAACTCTCCCCCATGGTTTTGCTTAACATGTGGTATGAAGTGGTTACTTTAGGATGGGGGAAAATTTGCAAACGAGAGCCAAATACAGCAATAATGCTATCTTCAAAAAGAAAAAAAGAAAGAATTTTCATTACCTTCGTACATTGCCACAGAGCTTTGTGGGGAAAGATTGAATAAATAGGAACTTGGAAATCTGACCTTGGCTGGTGTAGGAACAGAGAGAATCTGGTACTCCTTAATTTCCCATTCAAATTCTCAGTGTACCAGGAAGCAGTGTGCTCAAGTTTCTTTTCTCCATTGAGCTCTCCTGAATGCCCAGCTTCAGTGCCCAGGGCCTCGCGGCCAAGGATCCTGCTGGCACATTGAGCTGCCATTCAGGGAAACAGCCCTGCACCCCACTTCGCCCGTGGAAGTCTGCCTTACAGTGCAAAACAGGTGGAAGGACATTCGGCCTTTAGAGCTCTGCTGGCATGCCTTGCTGCTTCCATTGCCCAATGCCAAGAATGACAAAAATCTTTTGTGTGTGCTCGGGGGGTGGGGAAGATCAGATAGAGCTGCCGAGAGCAGTTCACTTGCTGGTTGGACAAGATTCCCAGGGCAGCTGTTGCATCTCGGGCAGCACAAACTCGGACACTTGGCTCTGTTGCTAGGATGGATGACGAGAAACTCCGGACAAATCGTTTTAAAAATTATGCTCCTGTGAGTGATACTGTTGATGATATCATGAATCCTCCTAAAGGCTGAATATTTGCTAGTATTATAATAAGAAAGTACAAAAAGCATATTCATGAACTCAAGTTGTGTGGGCATTTTTAGTTGCGTTTTAAATAGCCTCTGTTTTCTGTAAAGTCACTGGTATACGTTGGCAAAAAGTTGGATCTGACACGAGGGGTACAATTTATAGCTACAGCTGAAGCAGGGTTATCATTTTTAAGTGCTGACAATCTTAGTTACACTAACAAGTTCATTAAATTCCCAATGGAACTATAAATTCTGGCTTATGAAATTGCCCATCGTTTGTTCTTAGCCAAAGGCGTTCATCTTTGTTTAACTTTCAGTCTTGATACATACATGTACATGCACACAAATATTCTCTTTTACTTTTTGCATACAGGAAAAGATTGTGTTCGTATTCAGTCGGTAGTCATTTATACTAAATTAAACGCACACTTCAGTGGGAGATAAAAATATGACTCACTGAAACGTTATTCCTGGAAAATGAAGTCTCAATGCAGAGTTCTAGCAACCTCGCCCTGACCAGTGTGGCTCATGTGGCTGAGCACTGTCAGGAAAGGTGAAAGGTCGTAGGTTCAATTCCCACCCGGGGCACACGCCTGGGCTGTGGGCCAGTCCCTGGGTGTGGCGCGTGTGAGAGGCAACCTACCGATGTTTCTCTCACACCTTGACGTTTCTCTCCCTCTTCTTCTTCCACCCTTCCCTTATGTCTAAAAAATAAGTAAATAACATCCTTCTAAATAAAAGGTCCTATCCATCTCAACACTGTCAATTCCATTTCCTCAAGATTTCCTAGCCCTTAATAATGTGCAGCGGCTTAAAGAAGATAGTTGCATGCTTTCGCTTTCATCTTTTCCTTTCGGTTGAACCTACACAGACTAATAATAACAGGCACAGTTGCCCACGTTTCAGAATGGGTGTAGCATGGGCATTATTGATACAGCTAATGATCCTGTATCACCAGCAAAGCATAGAATTAAAACTGACCCTGGCTTAAACTGACTCACATTTTGATTTGGTTATTGGATCGAGGCGGGAAAATGGGCCCATCTGGCCTGCCCTGTTTCTGTTCATGCTGACCACTCCCTACCTTGGCTCACCTGCTGTGTCTCTTCTGCTCCTGCTTCCATATAATTGCCTCCTGCTCCTTGAGTCAGAGCCCAGCCGATGTCAGCTGGGGTCCTGCCCAGCAGCTGACACTCACCTGTGCCAGCCTCCCTGTCATTCCTGGTGCATGACCCCGCCCAGCTGTCTCTGCCAGTTTTGCTCCTTGCTAGCCGCGCCCCCCCCACCCAGGCACTCCTGCGGTGCCTTCTTCTGCCACCACATTTTCTTCGACACCCCTGCTGGCTGCCTGTGCCGGCAGCTCTCAGCTCAGCTGCTAGCACTTGCTGTGCCCACACACGGATAGAGCCAAACGCTAGGGAACGTGGCCCTACCCACTGACTGTAGTCCTCCCTCTGACTCTTTGGAAGTGGTGCTGGCACTTGACCTTGGTATTCCAGTCTTGGCTTTCTCCTCATCCTTGCCAAGTTCCCTTCCCATTGGTGCTTTGGGGGAGGGGTGCACCCTCCACGTTCCTGCTCTGGGAACTTACAGTAATGGGGACCCCTCCTGCTCTCTGCTGCCTCTCGTGCCTGCTCGGAGCAGGGCTGGTTCAGCAGGCCTGGCCCAGTGTCACCTGGATGCTCTTGTCACCACCTGCTTATCTCCCTTGCACAGTTGCGGTGCTTTTTGGACAGGTGGATAGTGTTGTGTCTGTTCACCGGTCTGAGGGTTTAAGGCAAAGCACGCCTACAGATCAGGGCAGACACCACCACATGTAAGTGGGAAAGATGAGGCCAAGAGTGAGGGAAGGGCTGTGGGACAGGGGATGGGGTGGGAGAGCCTCAGTGGAGTTAGCAGTGGGAGGAAGTGAGAGCGGATACAAGCGAAATGAGAGGCTTCGCTGGGGGGACGTGAGAACGAGTTGTGCGTGTTAAGAAAGCTGTACTTGACCGTGAAAGCCTACCCACTCAGAGTCCTGCCGTTTGACTGGTAACACGCCTTACACACTTAAGGGATGTAGTTTAACAACCCATCCTATTTCATGAGTAAATGTCCTAGAAGAGTTCATGAGAATAACATTTAAAAAAGAAGTCCCCTAATTTCTGAAATTTCATGTGCAAAGTCTACGGGCGTTAAGGTGGTTACATAGAGCAGTAAAAGAAACATGTAGTTTTAACATGCGTTTTTAACACAGTTTTGTCATATTCCCACAAGATGTTTCCATTGGTGTCCCTGACTGCAAAGGAGTCTGAGAAAGAATAGGCTAAAGGTTATACTCTGAGGATGGTTTTCCACAAAAGTGGGTGGTTTCTTTCCGAAATAAGGCAAGATAGGGCAACTTCCCATGGCAATAAGTTAGGATTGTTCCTCCATTGAAAAGGAGGGCAGAGCAGGCTGTTCAAAGGCAAAGCATCATAATTCCTTATTCACGTAAACTTACATTTTTTAAACAGAGTGTTGGTGAAACAGTTATCAGGTGCTTGGGCCATTACCAAGATTTATCTTCACAGTTTTAGCCCCTGTGTTGTTTTGAGCCCCGATAACACTTTTAAATTTACTTCACGGTAAAGGATGCTTTAAAGGGATTTCTATGATCACTTTTGAGATTGTGGAAGGGAGTGGGTAGGAGGGGGGACAAGGGAGGTTGAGGGGGAGAATCTTTGTGTTACTGTAATGTTTCCAATGTTACCAGGACGATCATATTTTTGATGACAGACAGCTATTTTTGAGACTGATCAATATTTATCGCTTCCATAGAACTTCAAAAATCCCCCAAAATGACTGATTTTCTTTTTTTGATCCAAGATCAAGGAAGGATTCTCAGGGTCGCAGTTTTAATTCCAGAGCCTCCTCCATGTATGTGAGGGCCCAGGAGCAGCCTCCGAAACTGCCAGACCATCTGCAGGCGCTGGTACCTTGTGCCCGCGGCCGCAGTCCTCGCACTGGGCCTGCAGAGAGGCCCCACGGCGCGGGCTGCGTCAATCTGTCAATCTGCGCGATGAAATGGATTGTGGGAGGGGATCCCATTTTCCCGTGGAAGGAGGCCACAACTAGAGCAAGGGACTACCACTAAGCACTTGGAGGTAAGTAGGTTGTAGATGTAAGCAACGTGTGTGATGAAGGCAAAATTATAACTATTCACCTAGTCATTACTAGTTTAATATACTCTGTCCTTTAACAAACGGGTATGCATACATTATGCACTTTCCTTATCAAAGTATCGCAATGAAAATTCATGTCATACAGAAAATGAAATTCTACTAAAGCATGTGACTTAAAATTTCGGCTGTATAGTTTTTATTTAAATATATCCCACCGATCATTGAAAATTAGCACCAAGAGGACCTAGTCCAACTGATTCATTTTATACATGAGAAAAAGTGAGAGGCCAGAGAAGTTAAATGAATTGCCAAAGATACAGAGTCAGGACCAGACTGCAGGCTCACAAAGTCCTAGGACGAGACCCCTCCACTTTATTCCACGGTCAGACAGCTCAGTGATGTTTATCGGCCTTTGTAGCACACACGTGAACCTTTGGGGAATTATGTAAAGAGTTTAGATCATCTTTAAAAACTATATGGAAAAGACTGAAGATAAACCTTTAAAAAACATCAGTTTCTACATGATAAACAGATGGGATTAAAATTATGGTTGTTTCAAAAAAAAATTGCAATTCCTCATTCTCACCAGTAGATGGGAAACTTCTGTATGGCCAACCCGCCCAGCGAATAAGCAGAAGCCCAGAAAACTGAGCTTCCGATCTAAATTAAGCAAATGAAGATCGATGGTGAATGTCACAAAACAGATACATTTAAACACACAATGTTAAGTTTAAAAAGCAAATTGCAGGAGGCTATGTGCAGTACAGTGCTCTTTTACAAAAGGTTAGAACACTCACGTCTATTTACTTTGCTTAGGAACCCGTCCCTTTCTTGTGTCTAGACAGAAACAGGCCTGAGTTGATCAACACCAAACTCCGGCTTGTGGTTACTTCTAGGGAAGGGGGGTGGGGACTTGGGTTTGGGAGAGATGGCACAGGGATTTCATCTGTAATTGAAATGTTTTCATTGTTTTTTTAAAAAATAATTCTAAGTAAAGAGCTCAGGCCAATAAGGAAGATGCTAACATTTGACTTGGCTGAATGATAGGCACCTGGAAGTTCCTTATAGACTTCTTAGTTCTCTGTATTCTGGAAATACCTCATTATTAAAATAACAAGGAAGAAAGAACGATGGACTCATGTTGCAGCAGGATAGCACTGCATATTTGCACAAATACATTAGCTATTTGGGGATATTTAAACACATTTTTGATCGAAATCTTTATTGGCACATCTATTTAGAGATGAAGAGTATTTCACATTTAGCCCCACTCGGGACTCAAATGTATCCTAAATATAAACTGGTGTCTCTTGGGGTCCAGTCACTGCAGCCTCATTAAACACACACACACACACACACACACACACACACACACACACACAAGTCTGATGACCCCAGAAACCTTGGGGAGAAGGAAGCCATTGTGGCAGTTGTAGCTCCTGCCATTTGGATCCCACATTTTGGAAATACCCAGTTTTTGACAGGGGAGGTGGTACTGTTGACATATTGATCCACCCGAAGGATGATGGCCTGCCTGGGTCCTTCCTTGGGGTTTTGTGGAGATTTATCTTCTCTTGGTCAGATGATAGTTGAGATTAGCCTCTCTCCCTGATCAGCAAGCATGTTTTTTATGCCCTTCCCTCCTACTGCAGAGAGCTCAGTGAATTTCATGGCATGAAACCATCCCCAGCCCAGGGATCCAAGATCCCATGTTCCTTCCTCCTCCTCACCTGTCTGAATATGTTTCAAATGATGTATTCTCTACCTCATGACTGTATATTTTTCCTGATAAAGTGAACTTGATATTTAAATTCTCCTTTCTCACTTGGAAATCTATTATCTGCACCAAGCTCTGTTTTTAGTTTCCTCTATTTATAGTTTGTAGAATCAAAAATATGTTTTCTCTTCCATTTCACTGCTGTTTGAATTCAAATGTTTTTCATCCGATTCCACCATTCATCAGTTTGCCCAAGCAGATAAGTCAGTCAGTTACACAGCAAATTCATTAAATAACAGTGATTACTAGCTCAAGTACTGAATTGTATTTACAATTAGGGGTGTCTCAAACTCTGAACCATTTATGCCAGATTTCTGGAATTCTTTTCTTCTGATGGAATGATTCAGGGCTAAAGTAGAATTTTTAAAATAATGACTCCCATTCAACAATTATTCACTCAACCTAGCAAATGAAAAGGGACAGCAAGAAAAACAACACCCCCCCCAAAAAAAAACAAAGCAAAAAAATTAAAACAGGGTTAGGAGGTTGCAAAAGGAACCAAGAACACAGAATAAAGTGATAGGTTTGGGGCCAGATGGAGAAGAAGTTTATCATAAATGCACAAAACGCAAGTGCAATGACATCTAGAAATATAAACGGAGGTCAAGTTTCTAAATTGTGACCAGACCCAAGGTGCACATCTGTGATCCCAGGGAGAGTTAGCCTTAAAGGTCCCTTGTCCAGCAATCAGTGCCACATCTCTGTGGTTCCTGTCCCTTTCTCCTTCACCAGCTCTCACCAGAGCTCAGTGGCACCGCTCAGAGGCAGAAGCCACCAGCAAACAGCTCTCCGCCTTTCCAAAGGGAGAACGTACTATATTCGTGTCCAGTGGGAATCTTTTTTTGTTATTGTTTTCACCAGAGTTATTTTAGGACTCTGAAAATAATAGCTATGAAACTCACCATGATGATACAAAAAATTATTTTTGGTTCTGATGAAAACATTGGGATAGAAAATAATGAGATGCTAAAGGGGAAAAAGAAAGCTTTTCCCCTCCTCTCCTTGGCAAATCAAATGCCCAGTTATCAAAAGAACATAAAGTAGTGCATACATGAGCAGAACTGCTTCTGAATAAAGTGTGTTGAAGATAAATGCTGCGCCAGCTCCCAGCTAAGCTCTCGGTGAGTAAAGCCTTGCTCTCGGTCTGTTCTCATTGGAGACTTCCACCGGCAGACAGCGAGCGGAGTGAAGCGGTGGAGCCACCCAGCGGCGGGTGAGGTTAACCGCAGCAGAAGCGCGTTTCCTGGTGCGTTTTGTCTGTTTCCTGTTTTACAAAGGAGCACATTTCCTCTTGAAAGTAAGACTAAGTACCTCTAATAAAAAATAAAAAATGTAGTAGTAAACAGAGACTTGAGTGTCACTTGAATGTCAAATAACTTGAGTGTCACTTTTTAAAATTAGGTCTTCACGGAAAAGATTGAAGAATTTATGAGCAAGCAACTTTTAAAAATAGAATAAAAGGAAAATATTCAATCCTGCTTGATTTAGTTTAAAAAATTTTCTTTTAGTGTTTTAAAACATAAAAGTAGGTTCCTTTCTATGAGTATCAATTTTGATTTCAGAAGAGCTCATTATAAAAATTAAAACTTAAAACATGAATTAATATAAAAGGAAAATGGAGCAAGAAGCCAAGCTTGAGAGGCAGCTTGTAACCCTCTGACCTAGGTCCTGCTGCTTGTTAAGTCAGGAGCCTCCTTCTTCGGACATAACAGATGTGTAATACCAGTATGTCTGTGTCTACTGATGGTGCTGTAAGTACCTCACAGATTCCAGCGTCGGGACAAGAGACCCTGGTTAGACCAAAGCCATTGCTTTTGAGGTTGTTAAAATCTGTTGGTGCACAAAAAGACACTTACACTATGAAAGAGGTTATATTTTATCTTGGCCAGTATATTATGAATAAAAGATTATATGATGAGAAGCAACAGCATATTGTGTATTGTTCAAATGATCTTCTAGGGGACTTGTTTGGAGTGCCAAGTTTCTCTGTGAAAGAACACAGGAAAAATATATACAATGATCTACAGAAACTTGGTAGTAGTCAATAAGCAGGAACCATCAGATTCAGGCACCTCTGAGAGTGAAAATAGGTGTCACCTCGAAGGTGGGAGTGACCAAAAGGACTCTGCGCAAGAGCTGCAGGAAGAGAAACCTTCATCCTCAGAATTGGTGTCTGCGCCGTCTACCTCATCTAGAAGGAGAACAGTCAGTGAGACAGAAGAAAACTCAGATGAATTACCTGGTGAATGTCAAAGGAAGCGCCACAGATCGGATAGTATTTCCTTTTCCTTTGATGAAAGCCTTGCTCCGTGTGTGATAAGGGAGTTACGTTGTGAAAGAAGCAGTAGCAGTGAATCAGCAGGGACTCCATCAAATCCGGATCTGGATGCTGGTGTCAGTGAACAATCAGGTGATTGGTTGGATCAAGAGTCAGTTTCGGATCGATTCAGCGTAGAGTTTGAAGTTGAGTCTTTAAACTCAGAAGATTATAACCTTAGTGAAGACGGACAAGATCTCTTAGATGAAGATGATGAGGTATATCAAGTTACTGTGTTTCAAGCGGAGGAGAGCGATACAGATTCTTTAGAAGATCCTGAAATTTCCTTAGCTGACTACTGGAAGTGTACTTCATGCAATGAAACGAATCCTCCCCTTCCATCACATTGCAACAGATGCTGGGCCCTTTGTGAGAACTGGCTTCCTGAAGACAAAGGGAAGGAACAAGGAAACATGCCTGAGAAAACTGAACTAGAAAACTCAGCACAAGTAGAAGAGGGCTTTGATGTCCCTGATTGTAAAAAAAATACAGTGAATGATTCCCAAGAATCATGTGTTGAGGAAAATGATGAAAAGATTACACAGGCTTCCCACTCCCAAGAAAGTGAGGACTTTTCTCAGCCATCAGCTTCCAGTAGCGTCGTTTACAGCAGCCAAGAAGATATCAAAGAATTTGAGAAAGAAGACACACAAGACAAAGAAGAAATTATAGAAAATAATTTGCCCAGTAATGCCATCGAACCTTGTGTGATTTGCCAAGGCCGACCTAAAAATGGTTGCATTGTCCATGGCAAAACAGGACATCTTATGGCATGCTTTACATGTGCAAAGAAGCTGAAAAAAAGAAATAAGCCATGCCCACTATGTAGACAACCAATTCAAATGATTGTGCTAACTTATTTCTCCTAGTTGCCCTGCTTTTAAAATTAAAATTATAGCCCTGGCTGGTGTGGCTCAGTGCATTGAGCACCAGCCTGTGAACCAAAGGGTCACTGGTTTGATTCCCAGTTAGGGCACATGTGAAGGGGGTGTGTGAGAAGCAACCACACATTGATGGTTCTCTCCTCTTTCTCCTTCCTTTCCCATCTCTAAAAATAAATAAATAAAATATTAAAAAAAAACCAAAAACAAAAACATGAAATTAACTTGGAGCCTGAAAATGTCTCTCTGACTCCCCAAGTTGTCAATAAAAATATACATTAATATTTCAAAATATAAGGGCTTATGAAGAGACCTGGTTGTCCCTGTAAAAGTATATTTTATTTAAAAAATAAAAAAGGCCCAAACGGAGAATAATGCCAATAAGACTTGCTGCTGAATCAAATGATACATATTTTTAAAAATTAAAAATAGCCCTGGCTGGCGTAGCTCAGTGGATTGAGCGCGGGCTGTGAACCAGGCATCGCAGGTTCGATTCCCAGTCAGGGCACATGCCTAGGTTGCAGGCCATGTCCCCCAGCAACCACACATTGATGTTTCTCTCTCTCTCTCTCCCTCTCCCATCCCTCTCTAAAAATAAAAATAAATAAAATCTAAAAAAAATAATTAAAAATAACTTAAAGAAATGAAAATAGTAAAACAAGTTCATTTAGAAAAATTAGATAATATAAGTAAAAGAAGTAAGACCCTCATCACAATTCTACTATTAATACTTTGATTTGTATATTTTCAGAAATTGTTTTTGATATAGATTATATAATTATTAGTAGAAATGGATATTTAACTGAACACAGTTTTTCCAACATGTTTTCACTTCCTTATGAACAATTTCTATCTTCATACATATGTATGCATAATTTTTAAAAAGCTGTATGGTATTCCAATTATGACTATGTTGTGCTTTATTTAACCAAACCCTTCATATGGAATTTTAGTTTTCACTTTTTGCTATTATGAACAATGGTCTCAAATCATTCCTCCACCTTTTTTAAATGTAAGAAGACCTATTTAAAGTGAATAACAGAGACGGTATATTTTACAAGAGTTTTTAAATTGTGAATTGAACGTTACAGAGAAAAGTACATTCAATTTACATGTACACTTTAGTAAACAGTTATAAACAA